>JARJCP010000291.1:0-20504 GCA_029281795.1 Mycena crocata | reverse complement strand
GCGTCGTGAAATCCCACAGGAGGCGCCACGCGTCCTGGTTCGGCACTACGACGTCCGCCATGGCGAGTTGGAAGTAGCGGTTCGGCTGCGTGTGTTTGAGTCAGTACTGGGACTGGAAAAGGAGGGCGCGAGGGAGTAGGAACCGAGGGCAACGCGGAAATGGGAGGAGACGCATGGAGGAGACTATGGCCAGGAGGACGCATGGAGGAGATGGATGGAGAAAAAAACGGGAAGGAAGGAATCAGAGAAGATATTTGTGTGGTGGAAGAACACGGAGGGAAGAGGTTAAGTATAAAAACAGAACGAGGATGGGAACGAAGAAGGAGACGAGGAACACACCACATCAGGCGGCCCGATCCCGCCCCCCGCCATGCCGAACATCCCGTTGCAGCTACTCTCAATAACAATCTCATGCACCCCCTTTTTGCGCGCGGCGGCGGGGATGATGTACTCGACGCGGCGGTCGCCGCCGAAGCCGCCCGTGATGCCCTGCAGCGGCGTCCCGTCCGTGTCCATGATCATCGCCTCGCAGCCGGGGTCGAATTCGACTGTATGTATGAATTAGCGCAGCTCGTATATATGAATACGAAGGAGGAAGGGAAGTAAAGTAGAACGGGGAGATATTATAGGAGGTAATAATTGGGGAGGAATAAAGGAAGAACGGGGAACACGCACACTGCACCCTCTCATACTCCTCCCACTCCTCCGGTATATGCAGCGTCACCTTCCACCAGTGGTTCGTCCAGCTCGGGCCAAACTGCTCGCCCTTGCTCGCGGGGCGGAATTCTTGCTTCATCGCCTCGGCGAAGGTGGGCTTGGAGAGGCCGGGGGCGGACCAGCTGCGTGCGTTGGTCAGTATTGGCTGATATCTCACAGCGCGCATGGAGGAACGAAAGGAAGTGAATAATGAAGCAAAAAACAACTCACACCCTCAAATCGACCCATCCCTCCCCGCTCTCCTTCCTCACAAAAAGCGCAGCGCCGAGGTTAACATCCCCGAAATGCCCCCCGTTGAACTGCCCCAGGCGGTCCTGCGTGAGGCGCTTGATTCCATTTGGCGCCTGGGGAGGGGTGAGGGTTGGGTAGTTCTGTGCTGCTGTAGTCGAGTTCCGTCCTCCGCCGCTTGTATTCTGTCTTCCGCCACTTGTATTCGGGGTGGTGCGGGTGGTATTGGGAGGAAGAGGAGTACCAGCCGGACGCTGCCCGTGGTGGTGGTGGCAGCTCATCGTGCTCTACTCGTTCTCGGTTACTTTTGTCTGCGTAATCGTAGTCAAAGTCAAGTCGAAGTAGAGGATGTAGCGAGTAGATGCAGGAGGTAGCAGCAAGAGAGCGGGAAGCGCTGGCGATCGGAGATAGCCGCCGCCATCACCATCAACAACGGCAACGGACGGCGCGACCACGTGCTACGGTCGGTGGACTCGAATAGGGGTTAGGCGCGATGTGGAGGGAGGAGGGGTGCGATTTCGACTTCATACGTAGCCGCGGAGCTTCGAAAGTGTCTTAACGCCGCTGCGAGTTTTTGTCATGTTGGACCCAGGAATTCAAAAGAGCATTGACGGCACGCCGCGGCCAACGTCCCTATACCTTGAATATTCGACGAATACGCTTCCTGCTAGCCCTCAGCTTCCTGCGCAACATCCAACGCCGCGGCGAGACTCGCCCTCAAAGTCAAGAGCTCATAGGGTGATACAGAGAACTTCGGCAGACGCATGTACTCGCGTTAGTCAGAGATCCAACCTTTATCGATCCAGTTCAACCACGTTGAATATATCCCCAATCGGGTCTCGTCTCGATTAATATTTTGAACGATTGAGGCTTGCAACTGATCAATGAGGACCGTGAGTTGGTACCTCGTCGCGTATTAAATAACCCACTACATGGGCGAGGAAGAGTGGAACCTCTATGGCGTGGTAGTAGAGGGGAGGGGAAATTGCCGAACGCACAGATCGCATGCGTCGGCTTGAGGAGGGGGTTGTACTTGGTTCGCGGACATAAAGACATTGAGACGCGCCTAATGATTGAATAGAACCTTGAAACAGTCGTGTCTTGAGGGTCGATTGGCAAGGGAGGGATTGTGCTCAAGAAGCGAGTGCATAAAAGCTCGCGTGTCAGCGATGCCCCCCACTCGACTTGGTGGGAAGTGCGCAATAACTGACTTGCCCAGTTCGCCGCCTTTGATCGCACTCGTACTGGTTGAGATCACTGAGGGTGGTGGCAAGGGAAAAGGCGCGATCAGCATGATGCCACGCCCCGACAAATAACGCGTTGAATATGGCACATAGGGGCTGATGGGAAACCAACCAAAAAAGGATTTCTGCCTAACGCAAAGACAACTTGCGCATTTAACGACCAGGGAACACGAAAAAGAATGTCTCCGAGGAGCTACCACTCCATTACTACAGCCTTTCTCGAGGACAAAACTAAAGCTTTCGGCCATCTCTGAACCGCTCGTCTCGGGCTTCAAATTAGTTTCCCTCCCTTTGTTTTTACCTGATTGCATCGACTACCTTGTAGTATTAACAGGAAGAATTCCTGCCTAGATTCAAGTGTACAGCCGAGATCTGGCGCAGGGGTGGCCACACTAATACCAATATGTTTTGGAGTGATCGAGAACGTTAACGTTTGGTGTTGCGAGCTTGGAATGGGCCAGTGTCCGTCCGATCGAGATCTGGCTTCGGAGTGCATCGATCTGTTTCAAGGAAATGCGAAGTAAAGACAAAAAGCGAAAAGCGGAAAACAAAAGAGGGGAAGAAAAGAACAATGGTGTGAGTAAGGATTGGAAGGTTTTTTTATACGCACGCTACCCCTTCCGTTGTCACAGTGCACAGGGCTGGTCGATATTTGCTGCCCTAGGACACATTTACGTTGAACTGCCGGCATTTTTTCCCCCGTTGCGGTGTGAAACATGCATTGCAGCTGTGTTGTGTGTGCTGTCGAAGAACAAGGGCCAAACGTTGGGTGACGGATATTGGAGCTGGCAGCGTTAATCGGGAAACTCGGCGTATATTTGATGACATCCCTTTGAACGTCCTGAGATTATTTTCAGAGCCGGAGAATGGTGAGTCAGGATTTTCAATATAAATGGACCACGGACCGAGTACTCATCGGTGCCCATTACACCAAGGGTGGTTCAATAGCCAGAGAGCGCGGCACGGATCATCGGGACCTGAGAGACTGCCAAATTGAATTCTGAAAAAGTCGACTTCTTAGATGAACGACAAACCACAGCTTGAAAAAGATTTGTTTCTTGCCTTGGAATGTTGTACACAGCGTTAACGTGAGCCTGAAGAATCATATACTACGTCGACCAGTGTCGTTGTGCGGATGCCGAACGAGCTGTGATCCGACAACCAATCTTAGTGTCAAGCGGACATGTAAATTGAGCAGATTTAGAGGATAACGCGCCATCCCTGTCCGCCTGAAAATGAGAACCCTGCAAAGAACTTGCGTGACAGCATCTCACAAATTAACGGAGGGTTAAGACACGGAGAGGCTGGACAGTGTTTCAAGTGGAGCCCAAGGATATGAAATGCGAAAGGGAATCAGCCAGTAGCGGTTAATGCGTGCGTGGATGAGGGAAGAACATGAAAGCAAGAGGCAGAAGAAAAAAGAAGATGTGGCAGTGACGCCACGTGTGAAGGAACCGTTTCGGCCCGGGCCGAGATGCCGAACACTTTCAACCATCCGCTTTTTTTTCTCGTTTTAGCAGTTCGTAAACCAGACAGGCAATGAATGTTATAGATGAGATAGAGCAAATACAAAACAGCGCAGGGGTTTGCGAGAGTTCGAAGCTAACGGAAGGATTCGAGTAGAAATATAGAGCGCCAGTATTATGTATAATAGTAAGCCGTGGTCGAGATATCTGAGACGGTCAACAGACAAGGACTCTATATTCAACTGCTATGTATCGCTTTGCACGAAGTTAAACACATTGTTTCGCTGAGGAACTCGGAGATGGCACTAGAGTCGGAGCAGTAGAAATAAATCAGCGCTGGTGGAAGAAATAGGGTGCCAACGTACCGAAAGCGAGGTCCCGAATTAAGGTTAGTTCGTCAAGTCCTCGGTTGTAAGGACACCAGAGTGGTGAAATTGATGGGGAGAAATCGAGAGCGGAAAAAATGGGCTCAGGCACAGAGAATGCGAGTCAGATGGTGAATCTAAAGGCGACAGAAAAGGACGCACCTAGCATGGGTTCGCCACACGGTTTTTATGAAAGGGTCTCGGGAAGGGTGGGATACGATGACCCATCATGCGCCCTGCCGTCGTGCGCATGTTGCACCACTGAATGTGACAGCACGAGGATGGAATAATTCCTCTGTCGATGCCAGCCGGCGGAATTGCGATCCAGGACCCAGGATATTTTGTGTATGTGGAATACTATGGCACCAGAAGGAAGAGTCATTAGTGAACGGCTGAATCGCAGATGACCATGTTCAAGAACTACTCACAATATCAATAATCGTCTTCCTTCCCCATTTTGGACAGGGCACGTAGATCGTTCCGTTTAGGTTCACTGTATGGCTTCATCAGTCAACATTCGGCTCAAGGAATTGATGGCAAGCAATTGCCTTCACATGAGAACACCACAGTGTCCACATTCGGCTCAAGCTCAATAGTAAGTACTCTGAAGCTGAATGAGGAGCTGAACAACATTGCTGGGGGGAGCATGCGCACCGGGAATGCTGATGTTATGAGACAGCACGTCGTCAGCCTATGAGTGATGCGCCACCAACTGAGCTCGACACAGGGAGTTCCGGCGTCCAACTGCCATGAAGGTTTCCCTGGTGGATGTAGATTTCGGGGATGCGGCGGTAACAAGTACCAGAGGCAACCTGCTTCGGGAGCGGGCCCAGTTTGAGCAGAGACTGGGGATGGTGATGGTGGTGGAAAGAGAAGTATCGGTGGCGGTGCTGGTGGCGCACATCATCACAAATCGTCGCCTACAGGGATCTATAACTTCTATAAGTTGGGATCGAGACATTATCCCCGAAGGAACTTAGGGGCTCAAGTGCTAGATCAAGAACTTCCTACGGGCCTCGTGGGCTCGCGGCGGTCAACTTGAATCATTCGCCACTTTTTTGTTGGGTAATTCAGAAGTTAGACCCCTCGCCACAGGCCTCTGAAAATCGACGCCACACGATGAGCCATGAGCGGTACATGAGAGATGCCGGTTTATGCAACATGGGAACGTGAGCCGAAGACATTGGGTCTGGTAATGATCTTCTCCAAATTGTAAGCCATCCCTTCAACCTCCCTGGTTTATCTCCAACAAAATATGTACCCGGCCATCTCGCTCCGACCTCAAATTTAGATTCATTCTGATACATGACGACCTTGTTAGGATTGGACAATCAGAGTCCGTGGTTGTTCGGCTGATCGTCCGATCTCGATCGGCGAGCCCGGGGTGGCCACACTAGCACTAATGCGTGAAAGTAAATTTAGACGGATGAACGATGTTTGGCTTCGATTCGTCAGCGGCATAGAATGCGCCAAGTATTTCAATGTGCACGATGAACTCACGTTGCGAACTTCGATTCTTCGGAAGTTTGGTGTGTGGTTGAGTTATTTTTTCTTTTCGTTGAATCATCTTCTGTGGGTTTTCCAACCCGTTGGTGGCGCTGGATCGGGATCAATTCTTGGCGCAAGAATGATACCCAAATAGGGTTCTCTGAGAATGAGGCAGATCAGCCTCTCGCATGGCAAGGCACTTCACACGCATACGCCACTCGTCACTGGCGACCCTACTAGTAGTGCAAAAGAAGAACAAAAACGTGGCGTCTCTGTTATGACTGGGTCGATATTTCTCTCTATTGTTCTCCGTTGTAAATCGAGTTTTTCAGCCAAAAATGTTTCTTTCTTCGGGATCAATTTGTTGGCCGAGTTCCGCCGAAATACGGAAGCCTTCGTTTTCATGTTCAACTTCCCCTCCGTCATGAAACTACAGCCTGGGCTCCTCGGGAGGTTGGTGATGTATATTTGTTCGGGACTCTGGGCATTTCGTCCAGTTCGGAGTCTCGTTTACACAACGACCTTGTATTCTTCTGAAGTGATTACAACAATTTGGCCACAATACAAATCACAGATGCAGCACCCACGTCAGACACTCAGACCCCGAGTCATCGCTTAGCGACTTCATTCTTGCCACTACAATCCTCGTTGCCACGTACCCGATCCGTCCACCGTGCCCGGCAAGGACTTCCTCTTTCGGCCCATTGCGTCTCGTTCGAATGACTGCAACACTTCGTTCTGTGACACCACGAGGCCGGCGTGGCCACTACACGCGGCCTCCGATGCAAGCCCCTACTTGGATCCGGCGCAGCTTTGGGGGCTGCGCTGGTCCTGAATCCACGCCACATAAAAAAGTTTGCTTATAAATTAGATGGGCGTGCGTTTGATTTCCATTCTACACCCTGCTTTGATACATGTTCCCAAAGACACCGGTCAGCGATGGAACCTGTACCCGCCAACTGGGATCCGGTTGCCCTCACATCTTCCAATCCTTGCTTCACTGTCGACATCGGGGCAGTGAAAGTAGAGCTCAGGAAAGTTATGTTCGAGGGGCCACATCGACACCAAGTCCATCTGGGGGGCAAGCTCAGCACCCCAGATTCAGTTCAAGAGGTAAAAATAATCATAGACATCGTGGCCACACAGCTGACGGGGACGCCAAGGTATGTAAATGCGCTTTCATTTTGCGCCACAGACCTTTGTCCACTATCTATGCACCCTAGTCTGCGCTTCGAAGCCGAAGGGAAGAACTACCTTTTATTGCAACCGCTGAGTTTTGCCAAAGTCACTGTAAGGATTGGAATTGGTCCAATTGGTCGTTTCTGATATATATATATTTCTGCAGCTCTTATATCTAGGACCTGTCCAGCCAATCCAAGGGACGATGGCCATAGCACCTGTCACGATGGCAGTTAAGAAGCAGGGGGTATGGAAAATACGGCGTGAAACGGAAGATGTTGAGCGAATCAGGATATTGGCAGGTCTACTGGTGTTTGCGGACACTTTGGAGTGGAAGAACATTGTTACGCCCGCCGTTTGAAACAGAAAAAATAAACATATGAAATGCCACGAATATCAATGATCTCCCATTGCTTGCCACAACATCAGCCCACTGAGTGCTTAGGTCGACTATATACATAACCTTGCGTGGATACAAAAAGCCTCAACAAGGTAAATGGAAGGAATTTTTTGTGTCTCGGCTTAGTCTCAGTTAGCTTACCAGACGTGTTAGAAAATAGTGGCAGTGTAGTATTTTACATAATCAAACACACTCAGGGGACTACCTCCTTATGCCCTTTCGATTCAATAGAGCGTTTCCTGTAGGCACAACCGTCGACGGTCATACGGACTGTCAAACGCTCCACGGCCATGTTGGTTTTCTCTATCGTGCTTTCGTCTCTCTCCGGCCGCTCCTGAAGGAATTGCAAAAACAAGTTCAACGCTTCCCGGAAAATGGCAGCTGTAGTCGGATGATAAAATGCACTAACAGGACCATTGATCCACAAGAACAATGTTCCGATGGTCCGATGTAAATCTGAGTCTTCGGGGTGGGCAAGCAGATACTTTACTACACTGAGCCATGTCTGGGCAAACTCTGCCATGATGTTTACGTCCACGTCTTCGAACGAATCCGCTAAGCATTCGCAGATTGCATATACCGTGCCCTGTATATATGTCGGTCTTTCCAGCTGGACACAAGCAGAAAGAAAGCCTGTCAGAGTTACTATCATCGCCGTTTTCACCCAGTGAAGCACATCCAAGTAAGTTTCAACGGTGTAGCCTGGGGAACGAATAGTAGACTCGGACCAGCCGGTGAGGAGCGGGAGGGTAGCCAGACGCTGCATCTCCTCAGTTGGTCCACCTGAGTTACGAATTCCGCTCTCGCCAGCAATCAATGTCGCAATATGGAGTTGGTAAAGTTTCCGATGAGTCATGAGGGTGGAAATGAACAAGAAAGGTTGTAATAATTCAATGTTGTTGGTTAGATAACACCAAAGGGTTTCATCTCGATCATTCCACGAATCTAAATCTGGCAAAAACTGTGGGAGGAGCATTACGGCCCCTATGGCCAGGAGTACATTTGTTTCGGCATGTGTTGATATTAGCGCGGCAACCAAGGCATCCAAAAGACAGAGAAGATCACAGTGCTCCGTGGCGAAGTACAATGCGGCTAGGTCTCCACGGCCCGCTAGATACACGGCAAACTTGTAGATGACATCTTCCCGATGAAGGAGAGGAAGGAGGCGAAGGAGATATTTCATAACGTGGTCCATCGATGATATCTCTCTCGTCACCGTTTTGTGATGCAGAGGGTCAAACAGTTCTATGCGAGCTATGTTGAAGAAGTACGGCCGGGGCATGCAATGTGGATAATCCGGGGAAAAAGGAACGCTCGGTAAAATCCTGAAGCAGGTTTCCATCAGCTGGTAAGGGGGAGTTGCACCAAAATGTACACTATGAAGTGCATGGACGAGGTAGTCACAAGACAAAGAGACAGCTGCCTCTTCCCACACTTGGTCCTGTGATAGTAATTGTAACGCGACACGGATGTTCGCAAGTTGCTCGGTGTCGGTGGGGTTTGAGATGAGGTATCAGGCTTTTCCTGTTGGATTCAAACCGTATTGACAAGGTGTCAAGTTTCTGACCATGTTCCACGAGGCGCGCAACAGCTGCTGCCAGTTCTAAAGACAGGTTCTCGTCTGCAAGCCTGATGATGGAGGCGATGTAATTACGCATGTTGCTCATGCGGCTATACTTAACTGCAACCGCCGCCGCCAATACATACGGTTTGGGCCAGGATTTTGCCCAGCCAGGTGGGTGTTCTAGGGCAGCTAGGGTTCTATCCTCCATCCAGTAGACCCGTTCGGCACTCTCGAGGATTCCGAGCTGTCAGAGATCATCCAATTGCCCAGAGAGCCTTCATGCTAGAAACAAGTCGTTGCTGGCAAAGAGGATCCCCGGGTGCCATTTTGCGACAGCTTAATATTGTGTCTGTGATACGGCCGCCCAGAGAGAGATGATTGGACGAAGGGACGAGGAGGGGCATAAAAAGATAGTTGTTGAAAGGATGGAAAACCGTTAATTCCGGTGAATTGCTTCTGGAATTGCATCCAGAAATGGAAGGAGCTCGTGATCGTCAGTAAGGGCGTCCATCGTCCATGTAAGTGCCCGTTGGTCTCGGGCCTTCGCTGGTCGGAGCGCAAGATTGACCATGGTGTCGTACATTGTGCGGGGAGTGGATGCAGTCTGGTTATCGAAAATTGACAGCTGGTTCTGAACCGCGCGTAGGATATTCCAGGTGAATGGGGAAAAGGGAGTCCGATAAGGGCAGTCGGGGCTCAGTATTGGCAGTATGGTGAGAAGGGCGTACAAGATGCAAAAAGAAGGCCAGAACCCCGCTGATGAGGCCCATCATGATGTGATTAATTGGCAGTAGGAATGCGACAAGTCCTCCCAGGAAGAGCATCAGTGGACAGATGCAGAAGCATAGGAATGAGGTCAACAACAGTGTGCATCCTGAACCGTCGCACACCGAAATATAGCAAGGAGAAGATGCGTGCACGTCGGACTGGAGACGGCCGTTTTTTGGGACTTGTGGATAAATTCTCGAGCCCATTGCTCCACGAGTGTCGCCAGCAACGCGCAGGTGATGCTCAGCGACAAGCTAATGAACCACAAGGTGTTGCAAACAAGTGACGTTCGAGTTGGCCGAAATTCAACCGCTTCTGGCGGTGCAAACACAGTGCTATTTGCGATGGCGACAAGTTGTTGAGAAATCTGTGCAAGAAGCTGGATGGTCATATCACCGGAATCTGGCTGCAACTTGCGATAACTTTCGATCAGGAAGGCAGTCAGACTGGCAGAAAAGAGGCCGGACTACTATGTGCTCAGAAATTGCACCACGTGACTGATGTGGATAACATACGAAAATCAACATGCCCTCCATGTCTGCTTTCCAACTTTCGACTAACGCTGTGTCGTATCGATCGGCCTCGTTGATATATATAGCCCAGAGTTTCGCTGACGCCTGTTCGCTTTCAGCCTTGGTGTACGGCCACTTCTTTCGACCCAAGGTGAACGGGGATGAACATTGTGTCGAGGGCTCGACTCCTCCGTTTCCACCGTGCCCTCTCTGCTAGAATCTTGTACATCCAGTGTGAGATAATATTTTTCACTGTGTTCTTTCAGCTACAATCAATGTGATAATACACTTGGCGGTGCATACCAGGATGTGAAGTTGAGTTCTTTTCAGGATCTGCAGGCAGGCGGAAGGGACGCAGGCGCATTTTTGTGAGGAGGAAGATGGGCGGTTGTGGGTGCAGGAAGGAAGTTGGATCTGCCAAAAAAAAAAAAAAAAAGCCGAGAGGTGTCAGCTCATGTCGTAAAGGATTCGGCCTCGTGTTACTTCCAACCGAATCTCCGGATATGAGTTGCCAATTTTGAATCGATGCACCTCTATCGTTGCCAGGTTTTCTTGACAGAACAGGAGCATGCAGGGAGCTGGCTTCAGCAGAGCCACAAATTATGGTTGTTGAAAGGCAAGGCGGAGGGCGGGGAGGACGGGAGGAGTATTGTACGGTGGATGGGAACAAAACACGGGATATTTTCAGAACCGATGCCACGATGTCGCTTATTGCTGTTGGACGGCCAAGAGGAAGCGAAATAGAGAGACACAGCAAGACACAGCTACTCAGTCGATAACTCCATAGTAGAGAGAAACTGTGCGAAGGAAATTGAATGTAGCACGCAGTTTCGAACTGCCGCCGAAAGCAAATTCTTGTAAAGCGCGGACAATGGGCGGGCGTCTCGGAAATGAATGACACGCTATCTTTGATCCTTCGCCATCGTGGAGCGGCATTGCGGACGTCCCGGGGACGGGAGATTAAGTTTCTGACGAAAGTGGTGAACATGGCCCAGCAGAGATTCTGTAGCTGATAGAATTGTTTCTGGGGCGATTTTTTCCTGTGACGCTCGACTCGGGAGCGATGCATATGGCAACGGAATAGACTGCGGGGATGCGTTTGAGCGGAGAGAGGGAGTACCGATCAGCGCTCAGTAGTCGCTGACCAGCTGGCATACCAGAATCTGGCCCAGAAAGGATTCCGCAACTGATCCAGAGTACGCAGAGTAATCGTTTTGGAACTATTCTTTGCTGTGACGATCGGCTCTGAAGCAGGTGGAACATAATAGTTTCTAATAGGCTGCGGGGATTCGTTCGAACGGACAGAGTGAGTACAGATTAGAAGTCCAGAACTGGGAAGCAAGTGATAGCCGCATCCAGTCCGAATCGCCCAGCATATCTTTTTGTATATGGGTGGAATCTTTCCCTTGTATAGTTTGTGGTATAGTCATGTTGAGAAAATATTTCGCGGAGATGCGCTGGCAGAGTTTGCAGAATGCCACAATTCAAGGAAGAGTTGCATGAATGGAGATGGGCAATTTCGAGAGCGAAGGAGAATCATCCGATGCGGCGAAGTAGGATGTGTTCATCTTTGTTGACTCTCCGCTTCACTGACAGTCATTAGCCACGGTGGCACGAGGAATGAGTCGGCCCGCCGATTCAGTGTGTCGCAGTATTAAACAGGTATTTTGTCTTCTTGACTTGTCAATTTGGTTTGTGGGAGATTCCTTGTACCGCTTTGCGTCGAGACTGAGCTTCGCGGGCGTTGTGGGCGTCGCGACAAAGAACAGAACAACGTGCTCCATCATCGGTCAGTGCGTGGAGTGAATGTCAGACCGAGTGCAACTCACAACAGTATAAGTACACCGATACCAAAAATGCCGTGGAGATGTTGGGGAAATGGTGGTCGTGAAAGAAAGAGGTAGGTACGTCAGTGGGCTGTGCAATTGATGGCCCGGTGAAACTTACTACCACCCTACTTCCTTAGGGGGTTCAAGTGCGTAACTTGGCTGCGGGAGACGTTGGGCCAAGAACTTTCCTACAAAAAGGGAGAACGAGTACAAAATACAGCTAGCGCCGAGCCAGCACCGCACCCACGATCCTTCCCTGCCCGCTCGCAGATAAGACGACGAGTCGCTCCCAGATATGACTCCGACCTGCGCCGAACGGGGACTACGACCGCTGCGTACGCGCATATCTAAACGGCCTACACCCGCGCGAGTCCCTCCCTCCCCGCTCAAAATGGAGATGGCGCTGCTGCGACACGCAACGCATCTCCTCGTGCATGCGTCCACGGCCGCGCTCTCAGCACGAGCACGAGCACGCGGGCTCTGTCCGACGCAGGTACAGTACAAGTGCGGTGCACCAACTCCTCCCGCCTCCCGCCTCGACCCAGTTCTGGCGCGCTTCTCGCCCATGGCCAGCCGCCAGCCGCCCGCGCCTCGAAATCCCGCATCAATTCCACACGCGCTCCCGCTCTCCCGCCTCGCACGCTGCCATCCGTCGCCCGCGCCTTCACCTCTTCACCGCCCATCCACCTCCACTCCC
Source organism: Mycena crocata (assembly GCA_029281795.1). Taxonomy (NCBI): domain Eukaryota; kingdom Fungi; phylum Basidiomycota; class Agaricomycetes; order Agaricales; family Mycenaceae; genus Mycena; species Mycena crocata. The sequence goes on along the minus strand of JARJCP010000291.1, from coordinate 8,047 downwards.
GGAAATCGCGGCTCGAATCGAAAGAAAAACGAAAATGAGAAAGAAACACGCAAATCCCATATCCCGCAAAAAAACCCGAAAACGAGAAACTCAGAAAATAACGCGGAAATGAAGCGAAAAACAGACCTTCATCATACACCCCAGCGCCAAGCTCCTCCCACCGGCGCCGAAGACTTGTTCTGCGAGGGCGCGTGCGCGTTTAATGCTCGACCTGCGGAGATACAAAAAAGAGGAATCAGTTCTGTTCCGTGATTGTACGGCGAGAGAAGATGAGTGAAAGGGATGTGTGTAATTTATGGAAAGGAAAGGAAATACGAGAATCGATGAGAGATGATATTGAGGGGAGATGATGAGTGAATAACGGGATGCAGACGTAAGATGACGTGACGGAGGACGACGGGGAAGAATGGGCGAATGGCAGGGGAGGACGCAGGACGACGCGGAAGAATGGATGGATGAGAGAGGGAGATGCGAGGCGAGGCGGAATTGGAAGGAGGTGGATGTACGTTTGTGGGGTGTGGAATGCGAGTGTCATGTATCTCTTCTAAGCGTACAAATGCCCAGAGACAGAGACAGAGGGTGTAGGATGTGTAGGTATGCGAGACCAGGAAACATGCACGCGATATACTGTATGTATATATATGGGTGAAAGTAGCGTAGCGGGAATACCGGGGAATCGAAGGAAGGAAGGAAGGAAGTGAGGGAGGAGCGGACTGGGGAAGAGGGAAGAGGGAAGAGGGAATCGCAACAAGGGGCGCGCGGGAGGGAATCAAAACGGGATGAGGGAGGAGGGAGGGAAGGGTGGATGGCAGGGATGGGAAGTAGGGGGATCCATGTATAGGGAGGGAAGTGGTCGGAAGTGGTCGGAAACGAAACGAAAGGAAAGGAAAGAGCGTGGGGAAGAAAGAACGAATGGGCGCAGAGAGTGATGGGTGCGTCGGGGCGGAGGTCGTAGGTCGACGGGCGCGCAGAAGGAGAACGTCGGAGGAGGGGATGAATGTATGTAATACGGTGGATGTATGTATGTAATACGCGGATGGGGCGACGTGGATGTATGTAATATATAATAAGTCGCGCCGGATTATGACCGGTGTAAGTACGGATCGTGTGCAATGGCCAAGCAGAGGAGAGTGGAGGGTGGGGGTGGGGGATGGGAAGCGGGTCCAGGATGACAGGAGGGGAATCGAGGCCGGGATGAGAAGAGAATGAAGGAAGGACAAAGGGGGGCGGGAATCGAGGATGAAATCAAAAATAAAGGAAAGTGAGCGCGAGCACGTACAGATCTTAATGATCAAACGTATTCATGATCGCATTGGCGGTGGCGAGGGCCTTGTTTTGGAGTCTGCATAAATCGGGGCAGTAAGCAAGCGTCTTGTCGAGTTTTGGAGGGCGGGAGGATGAAAGAAATGGAGAACGGCAGGGGGAAAGGGAAAATCGAGAACGGGAGGAAAATAATAAATAAGAAATAAGAAGATACATAGATGACGGAAAATGCGCAGGAGAGGAACGAAAATACGGGGGAGGCTTACTAGGTACTGTGGATGTGTAGAGTATGTAGAAGTTACGAAGATGTCTAAAGTATGTAGAGAATACGAAGAATAAGAATACCGGATACGCGTCGCGAATAACGAGTACGAGTACCCGCCGCAAAGGTCGCAAAGTCGCAAAATCGCAAAATCACTACAAACGCACATGTCCGCGTCGGAGCCTGGAATCGAAGACAAATGTATGATATACAAGACGCCAGCGAGAGCGATGGTAAAGCGCGAAAGAAATCTCCAAATCGAAAAGAGATGGAAAATCGCGAATATCGAAAGGAGGATGAAAAACCGGCTCAAAGAATTCGAGGACGAGAACAAGAAATAATCGGGGGAAAAAACACGACTCACGGCGTCCCCCCGGCAGCACATCCACCAGCTCGCGCAGCGTCGTGAAATCCCACAGGAGGCGCCACGCGAGTTGGTTCGGCACGACGAGGTCCGCCATGGCGAGTTGGAAGTAGCGGTTAAGGTTCTGGCGGGCCGATGCCCCCGCCGGCCATGCCGAACATCTGTGAACGGGGATGAGTATGTATGTGTACGAGGCAAGATAGGAGGATGAGGAGGAGGAAAGGGGGAGAGTGAAGATGAAGCCGACCCGGGATTAATCGCGAGTGCTGCGGGCAGGAGGCAACTCGAAATAATTCGGAATGGCGGTATGTACAATATCACGGAAAACGGAAAAAATAATAATGAAGGACGCGGCGGGGATGATGTACTCGACGCGGCGCCGCCCGTGATGCCCTGCAGCGGCGTCCCGTCGGCATCCATGATCATCGCTTCGCAGCCGGGGTCGAATTCGACTGTGTGTATGAATTAGCGCAGCCCGTAGTAAATGTATATATGCATAAAGGTGTGGGGAAGTTGGTAGAAACGAGGCGAGGAAACGGGGAAAAGGAATGAAGTGAGGATGGAGGGAAAGCAAACGATGAACAAATTGAGGAACGCGGAACACGCACACTGCACCCTCTCATACTCCTCCCAATCCTCCGGTATATGCAGCGTCACCTTCCACCAGTGGTTCGTCTGTGCGTCTCTCCATTAATCCAGAGAAAACAAATTAATATCAACGGACGCACCCAGCTAGGCCCGAATTGCTCGCCCTTTTGCGCGGGGCGGAATTCTTGCTCCAGGGCCTCGGCGAAGGTGGGCTTGGTGAGGCCGGGGGCGGACCAGCTGCGAAGGAGTGCGTCAGTACTGGCTGATACATCTCATAGATCCATCCGCTGCGCGGCGCATATGGTATGGCTCGCAGAATCGCATGCGCCGTTACGCGCGTGAACACACTCGTCGACTCTCGGCCCGCACAAGCGACTCCGCAGGAAAGAGGACACGACAGAAACAAAAACAACTCACACCCTCAAATCCACCCACCCCTCCCCGCTCTCCTTCCGCACAAAGTTGTACTGATTGATAGCGAGGAAAGGAGGGGGAGCGGGGGGTGAGGAATCAAGGAGATGCGCGGAATCGAAGGAAGGAGGGGAGCCGAGGCGCGAAAGAAAGCAGGAATCGAAAGAAAGTAACAAGAGAGAAGAAGAACACACAGATCTTTATGGTCGAACGTATTCATGATAGCATTGGCGGTGGCGAGGGCCTTGTTTTGGAGTCTGCATAAATCGAGTCAGTAAGCACGCGTCTCGTCGACTTTTGGAGGGCGGGAGGATGAGAGAAATGGAGAACGGCAGGGGGAAAGGGAAAAGCGAGAACGGGAGGAGAAAAGAAATAAGAAATAAGAAGATACATAGATGACGGAAAATGCGCAGGAGAGGAACGAAAATACGGGGGAGGCTTACTAGGTACTGTGGATGTGTAGAGTATGTAGAAGTTACGAAGATGTCTAAAGTATGTAGAGAATACGAAGAATAAGAATACCGGATACGCGTCGCGAATAACGAGTACGAGTACCCGCCGCAAAGGTCGCAAAGTCGCAAAATCGCAAAATCACTACAAACGCACATGTCCGCGTCGGAGCCTGGAATCGAAGACAAATGTAATGATATACAAGACGCCAGCGAGAGCGATGGTAAAGCGCGAAAGAAATCTCCAAATCGAAAAGAGATGGAAAATCGCGAATATCGAAAGGAGGATGAAAAACCGGCTCAAAGAATTCGAGGACGAGAACAAGAAATAATCGGGGGAAAAAACACGACTCACGGCGTCCCCCGGCAGCACATCCACCAGCTCGCAGCGTCGTGAAATCCCACAGGAGGCGCCACGCGAGTTGGTTCGGCACGACGAGGTCCGCCATGGCGAGTTGGAAGTAGCGGTTAAGGTCTGGCGGGCCGATGCCCCGCCGGCCATGCCGAACATCTGTGAACGGGGATGAGTATGTATGTGTACGAGGCAAGATAGGAGGATGAGGGGAGGAAAGGGGGGAGAGTGAAGATGAAGCCGACCCGGATTAATCGCGAGTGCTGCGGGCAGGAGGCAACTCGAAATAATTCGGAATGGCGGTATGTACAATATCACGGAAAACGGAAAAATAATAATGAAGGACGCGGCGGGGATGATGTACTCGACGCGCGCCGCCCGTGATGCCCTGCAGCGGCGTCCCGTCGGCATCCATGATCATCGCTTCGCAGCCGGGGTCGAATTCGACTGTGTGTATGAATTAGCGCAGCCCGTAGTAAATGTATATATGCATAAAGGTGTGGGGAAGTTGGTAGAAACGAGGCGAGGAAACGGGGAAAAGGAATGAAGTGAGGATGGAGGGAAAGCAAACGATGAACAAATTGAGGAACGCGGAACACGCACACTGCACCCTCTCATACTCCTCCCAATCCTCCGGTATATGCAGCGCACCTTCCACCAGTGGTTCGTCTGTGCGTCTCTCCATTAATCCAGAGAAAACAAATATATCAACGGACGCACCCAGCTAGGCCCGAATTGCTCGCCCTTTTGCGCGGGGCGGAATTCTTGCTCCAGGGCCTCGGCGAAGGTGGGCTTGGTGAGGCCGGGGGCGGACCAGCTGCGAAGGAGGCGTCAGTACTGGCTGATACATCTCATAGATCCATCCGCTGCGCGGCGCATATGGTATGGCTCGCAGAATCGCATGCGCCGTTACGCGCGTGAACACACTCGTCGACTCTCGGCCGCACAAGCGACTCCGCAGGAAAGAGGACACGACAGAAACAAAACAACTCACACCCTCAAATCCACCCACCCCTCCCCGCTCTCCTTCCGCACAAAGTTGTACTGATTGATAGCGAGGAAAGGAGGGGGAGCGGGGGGTGGAATCAAGGAGATGCGCGGAATCGAAGGAAGGAGGGGAGCCGAGCGCGAAAGAAAGCAGGAATCGAAAGAAAGTAACAAGAGAGAAGAAGAACACACAGATCTTTATGGTCGAACGTATTCATGATAGCATTGGCGGTGGCGAGGGCCTTTTTTGGAGTCTGCATAAATCGAGTCAGTAAGCACGCGTCTCGTCGACTTTTGGAGGGCGGGAGGATGAGAGAAATGGAGAACGGCAGGGGGGAAAGGGAAAAGCGAGAACGGGAGGAGAAAAGAAATAAGAAATAAGAAGATACATAGATGACGGAAAATGCGCAGGAGAGGAACGAAAATACGGGGGAGGCTTACTAGGTACTGTAGATGTGTAGAGTACATAGAGAATACGAAGAATAAGAATATCGGATACGCGTCGCGAATAACGAGTATGAGTACCCGCCGCAAAGTCACTGAAAACGCACATGTCCGCGTCAAGACAAATGTATGATATACAAGACGCCAGCGAGAGCGATGGTAAAGCGCGCAAGAAATCTCCACTCAATCGCGGACATCGAAAGAGATGAAAAATCGCGAACATGGAAAATAAACGTAAAACACACTCAAGGGAAGAAAAAACTCTATCGCGAAATCGAGAACAAGAAAATAAACGCGAAAAAAAGCGCACTCACGGCGTCCCCCCCGGCAACACATCCACCAGCTCGCGCAGCGTCGTGAAATCCCACAGGAGGCGCCACGCGTCCTGGTTCGGCACGACGAGGTCCGCCATGGCGAGTTGGAAGTAGCGGTTGGGCTGTGCGAGCGTGTCATTAGTGTGAAAAATATAAAGAGTGAAGTGAGGAGGAAAGAAGGAGACGCACATCGGGCGGGCCGATGCCGCCGCCGGCCATGCCGAACATCTGTGAGTGGGGCATGGGTTAGCGTCGAATTTGGAGCGGAAGCAGAAGGAACGAGGGAACGAAGAATGCGAGGCGTAAGCAGTACAATGAGACGGGATGAGCATGAACGATAAGCACAAGGTGGAAGTCGCAGCCGACTCGCAATTATTTGCAGGTGGAGGAAAAGGAACGAATTCAAAAATAACGCGGGGATCGTAGAGTGCGCGCAGGAGAATAACACTATGATAACACATCTCCAAATCGCAGCCCCAACAAAGCAAAACGCAAAGCCACAGAAAACTCACCCCATTACAGCTACTCTCAATTACAATCTCATGCACGCCCTTCTTCCGCGCCGCGGCGGGGATGATGTACTCGACGCGGCGGTCGCCGCCGAAACCGCCTGTTATTCCTGTGTGCGTAGAATGCGTTAGCGATTTTATTTCTTTCGATTCTCGCGTTTTTTACGAGAGGAGCGAGCGGGCGAGGAGAAAGTCGGGAAGGATGGAATCAAATAGGAATAGGGAGAGAAGAACGCACCCTGCAACGGCGTCCCATCCGTGTCCATGATCATCGCTTCGCAGCCGGGGTCGAATTCGACTGTATGTATGAATTAGCACAGCCCGTATATAAATGCATAAAGGCATGAGTTGGAGGAGGAAAGAATGAAGTAGTGATAAAGTGAATGACCGAAGCAACAGGAACACGCACATTGCACCCGCTCATACTCCTCCCACTCCTCCGGGATGTGCAGCGTCACCTTCCACCAGTGGTTCGTCCAGCTCGGGCCAAACTGCTCTCCCTTGCTCGCGGGGCGGAATTCTTGCTTCATCGCCTCGGCGAAAGTGGGCTTGGTGAGGCCGGGGGCGGACCAGCTGTGCGAAGGATTGTGTCAGTGCTGGCTGGCATATGGGACGACTCGAGCATACGTGAATATGCACGAGCACACAGTCGTCGACTCTCGGCCGCACAAGCGACTCCGCAGGAAAGAGGATACGACAGAAACAAAAACAACTCACACCCTCAAATCAACCCACCCTCCCCGCTCTCCTTCCGCACAAAAAGCGCAGCGCCAAGGTTAACATCGCCGAAATGCCCCCCGTTGAACTGCCCCAGGCGGTCCTGCGTGAGGCGCTTGATCCATTTGGCGCCTGGGGAGGGGTTGAGGGTTGGGTAGTTCTGTGCTGCTGTAGTCGAGTTCTGTCCTCCGTTGCTTGTATTCTGTCCTCCGCTGCTTGTATTCGGGGTGGTGCGGGTGGTGTTGGGAGGAGCACCATGCCCGTGGTGGTGGTGGCAGCTCATCGTGCTCTACTCGTTCTCCGTTACTTTCGTCTGCGTAGTCGTAGTCAAAGTCAAGTCGAAGTAGAGGATGTAGCGAGTAGATGCGGTAGAAGCAAGAGGTGATTCCCGCCGCCATCACTATCAACACCGGCAACGGCGGCAACACGGCCACGTGCTGAGTAAAGCTGCATTCGGATAGGGGTCGGCGGGTCGCGATAAGGCGCGATTTCTCTCCAACGTCCATATGCGTTTAGTCTTCGACGAATACGCTTCCTCCTAGCCCTCTGCACCTCTCGCACGATCTCCTGCGTTGTACCAAAACTCACTCTCAAAGTCGAGAGCTGAGGTGGTGATCGGTCGGTGGTCGCTCGTTCGGCGCTTCGCGCCGAACTCGCTCCCTCCACCTCCCACCTGCACGTAAACTAGGTGCGTCGCACCCAGGGATACTGACTTCCGTTAAACGTTTAAATTTAAGACTTGCAGCGGCCCGACAACCATGCCCCTGCCCTCTCCGCCATATGTCATATGGGTTTTTCGGGCAACTGCGACGATACACCGTACGCAGTGGAGTACGGCATGCCTCTCGTGTCGGAAAACGTTGATTATATACCTGTGAGTATCCGGAATGCTCTTGCGACTACCGAAAATTTAATGACCCTCTCCGCTCGAGGAAAACATCTATCTTATCCCAAATTTCAAGGTATCCATCTTCAATGCAATCCCACTCAATCTAGGAATCTGGTAAAAAGCCGACAATGGTATAATACTTCACATGCACGTTAGTCCAAAGTGCGAATCATTCTACAAAGTGAGCTTAAAGTACAGATAGATTCCTCCAGACTGGACCCTGTTACAGTGCAACATTCCTAGGCCATGTTTCGCCACAGTGCGTAGTCTCATGAATCATCGACTGTATATCCGCGTTTCTGGATCTCTCAATGTTTTGATTTGTGAAACGCTGCCACGGAATAAAAACCTTAGACTGATCCCTGTCTTCTGGTATTTTTCGTGGCGAGTTCAGCTGGGCAGTCAAAGATCTTCAATTCAATACTCAGTATACCATGAACGAGCACATAAATATCGGGACGCAACGTTGCCAATGAGAGCAAGCTCATAAGTGCAATT
>JARJCP010000290.1:0-21959 GCA_029281795.1 Mycena crocata | reverse complement strand
CCGGCGCTCCGACGTCAGGTAGCCCAGCGCGGGTCGGTACACTGGGTGTGTCCGGATCTACACACGCGCCGTGTCTTGCACGCGAACTCGCGCAATGTACACGCACGCCGACTCCGCATCGGCAGGCGCTGCTGGATTCGCGCAAGTGCATCGGAGCCGCACTTGCACGTCGGGATTGGATTCAGAGGTTAGCAGGTAGCGACACGAGAGTTGGCAGTGACGCACCTCGGGGACGTTCGGACTGGTGCGCGCGCGTGTGCCGCGAGGAGCGGGCCGTGGGTGAGGTGGCGGCCCGCATTGGCGCGGATTCGGGCGATGTAACATTGCAAGGAGGAGTCAATAAATATCGTTACATGGCGAGTCTGATTGAGTGACTGTGTGAGTGATAGAATAAAGTGAAAGGACTGCGACGGACTGAGATGAAAAGGGGATGCAAGTCTAAGATCGGCATGAGGTTGCAGCGGACACGGGGCGGGCGGGCATGGGCCAGGGCGGGGGCAGGACGAGGGACGGAGACGTCGGCGGCGGCCTGCTGGCGATCGTCGGTGTCATTGCCGCGGTGGTGTATATCATCATCCTATATTCCGATTAGATGTGGATACGGTTGGAGGGGGAGCGGAGAGGCGGGGTGGGGGGGGGAGGGCGAGTGGCGACGAGAAACCTCATTTGATGCTGCACATACACATAACAAACGACTGGTCTACCTGTACATGATCGTTATTCGCATTTTCTATTCCTGTTTTGATCGCTGGGGTTAGGGTCAGAAGTGCTCAATCAGGACTTGACAAGTGAACCTAAACAAAACATGACCCAATAACGCGCTCTTCTCACCACCATCTTGCCACCACCACAAACTGCCAAGACGACGATGATTCCAAGACCTACAGGAAGCCTGACGCCTAGCAAAAAGGGCAGCACATTGCGGACATGCAGCGCCTTATGGGCCTGGTCGGAGCGCGACTTCCAGCGGTTCAAGGTGTTGTTCGAGTTGACGCGCCGGCACAATACTCTAATCCACGTTTAAGAATCACGTCCAGGACAAAATCCACGCGTCTCGTTTAAAACCCCATTGTCGGACCCAAGGAGCAGGACCCTCAGAAATGGAAAGCACTCGTCGACGATGTAAGTCTTCTCCTTCGGGCGCAATCCCAGGCTCGTGCTCACGACACGTTTCTGCTTCTCTCCAGTGCGTATTCGTATTCTCTGCGCTCGAGAATTTCGAGAATCACTGGCCTGTGGAGGTGTATTTCATCAAATACAGTTATTGGCGGTACCAGCATAGCAAGAGAAGAAAGCCAGAGAACGCGCCTCAGAACGGCGCCGAAGCGTCAGACCACACGCAAACACGCGATGAACAGACATCGAGGAAGCGTAAAGAACGTCCGGACGCGTCTGATATAGAAAACGAACCAGTACGGCCGTTCAGCCGTTCCTTGCTTGCTAAATTGATGTTTCGACAGACGCGGTCCAATTCCAACACTGGGTCGCAAAAAGGATTTCCGTCAAAAATCACGCATCCCGGGAGGAAAGTGCTGGGACAGAATGCAACCGGCCTTCACGACGTAGGTCATTTCCTTCCACGTGCAACGTAATTATCTGCTGATTTGAACCCTAGTCGCTGTCCTCCAGCCCAACCAGCAACGCGTCCTCCTCCTCTTCGACCAGTTACTCCACCTCCACCTCCCGTCCCGCCAGAAGCGCATCACATACCGCCCACTGGAGGGCATGCATCTTCTGCGGTTTCGACCCCCGATCCCGCTGAAGAGACGATGGAGCTGCAGGTCTGCTTCCCAGGCAGGGGCGACCTGCGCCAGATTCTCGCCACCGTCGGCGTCGCCACCGATCGCTATCTGCGTGCGTTTTTGCACCTCCGTGCGCGCGAGCGCGACGCGTTCCTCGACCGCCTCTGCCCCGGCCGTCTATCGTGCTTCGAGAGCATCGAGATCTCCGAGATGCTCGAAAAGTACCGCAAGGGTGCGGGGGTTAGTGAACACAGAGCGAAAGTTCCGCGCACGGTGATCCCGCGGCCGCGGAGGGAGTTGGAGGATGCGCTGTCTGACCACACTTGCGAACATGCGAACGTTGAGAAACAAATGCGAGTAGGGGACAACGAATATTTTGCGCTCGTGGTATGTTACGTAGCGTCAATCGTTTCTTGGAATTCTATTCATGCCCACCGTTGTGCAGGCTTTCGTCGAGCAAAAAATCCCGTGGTACCTCGATAGATCCCGTTCGATCGAGGAGCAGGATAAGGATCAGCTGGAGGATTTGGTAGACGCGGTATGTGCCTTTTTCTACGGTACTCATTCACGTGTTGATTTTCTCCCAGGTCTACGAGGAGCACCCAGCATTGACGAAGAACTACGAAGACAGTTGGCCCGTATACGTTCTCATTCGGCGCTTTCTGGATGCGCGCGCCGCGGAGCTGTCTGGCACAACCAAGGAAAGCCAACACGAAGACGTAGCCGTGAGCACACTCCTTCAAGTGACCGCTTCAATGAATTTATGTTGAATCTACTATAGATGAAACCGCACGAATGTCCCCGCCAAAAAGTGTACCCAGCCGCAGACGTGCCGGACTCCGTCGCGAGTTTGTTCGATGGATATGGGATGGGCGAACTGGGGCCGGCGTTCCTTGCCCTCGGCGTCAACACGGACCAGAAGTTCAGCGCGCTGGTCAGTTCTTATCACGCGAAGGCGAGGTTCCTTGCGAAGTTGTCGATGCTGGAACTTTCCCTTTTTCAGTTGGCGATGGTCAAGCATATTATGGAACAAGTTTAACATTGTGTTCGTCTTTCGCATAGGTACGATTGAAATTAATATATTCTTGCAAGTACTCTGGGTGTACAATAGTCGCTATGAATATAATCTGGTTTGAGCGAGTATCCGAATGAAAGTTGACTGTGTACGCACCGGCGATGACCTGGTCTTGATACTACTAGCAATAGCTGGTCGAAGTTTGAAGCAAATTGGTGGAGGTGTGGTCGAGTGACAGTGCTGGTCACTTCGACGTGCTCGTTCTCGACGATGAGCAGTTGCTTCGACCTGGTTTTTTGGGAGGAGACTGAACAACGTATAAAGACTCGACTCACCAAGTTGTAAAAGAATCGACTCGCTGTAGGATGCTCCACGCAAAAACCCTGGCAACCCGTTCAGCGCTAAAACGTTCCGCGCCAAGACGCTCCGCGCCGCCCTAACCCTTTACTTATAGTTTTTTCGCGCCAAGTGGAATTCAACAAAGATTCTCTCCCACGAGCGCGACGCGACTTGGTCACGCACGCCCCGCGGGGAGATTTTTTTATTTTTCAACACGTAAGAGTGCCGTTTCCCGGCCCTATTTCTAAGGTTACAGAATAAGCCAATATTACTGACTACTGACTACCGGTCTTAAGGTTACGAGGTAGAAGCATACGTAAGGTTTGTTGTAAGGAATGGTCGTAGAGTATCTGGAAGGCTTGGAGGTAAAGTACATGAAACCAGGTATCCCGGGGGAAGGAAGGTATTTGGGGGCAAGGAAGATGATGAAGTAGTTTTTGTTGGACACACACCTGAGTACCTGCGAGTCGACGTCAGGTTGGCGTCCAGCGGGAAATTTTTGAAATTTTGAAGCCGAAAAGTCGGTAAAAGTGCGTCTGGATGAGGTCTTGCGGAGACGCGTTTTGGGGGGAAGTGCGCCCGCGGCGGGATAAATTCGAGGTTTTCGAGCATAAAAACGTGTCAGAATGGGCAGGAAACGCGTCGCATGGCATCACGCACCCAAGTCAATTAGCACACGGTCTTGTTTGTTCTGGTGAAGAAAAATTGGAAAAAACGTGTCAGAACAAATACAAAACACGTGGAATATCAACACGCACCTCCTCGTCCGATGTCAAGCCGAATCCCAACCCAAATACGCGCCGCAGGCAGAGAAAAAAATGGGAAACTTGAAGCTGAACACTCATACTTGAACTTGAAGTTGAAAGTCGATCACGCCGCGCAGGCGAATTTCGAACATTATGATGGCTGTGAAATTGTGTAAGACATCGGTAGGAAAATGTAGGAAGATAACACACCGGCGCCGCAATGAAGTTCGCGGGACGTTCAAAAATCGAATTTTGATCTCGGGCCAAGTTCGGCGGAGGTACGGGATGGGTTGTGTCGCTTGCGGGAAGTTGATGTGGCGACGACGGAGAGCTGAAAATCGTGTCAGACGTCGGCGGGAACAGGAGCAGGAGGGGGGGAACATACCGGTGCTGCGATGAAGTCCGCGGGACGCGCAAAAATCGAATTTTGGTGCCAGGCTTCCAATCACGCAGTGGAGACAATGTTTTCGAACATCGGGATGGCTGTGAAATCGTGTTAGACGTCGGCGCAACACCGGTGTCGCCGTGGAGCTTGCGGGACACCCAAAAATCGAATTTTGATGGCGGGCTTCTGCTTCCGTAGGGACATATTGTGCTGCTCACGGGAAGTCGGGCGACCCGACAACCACGCTGCATTTTATTTCATGACGGGGTGGGCCTGCCCTGAGAGAAAAAAAAGGCTAGCTTGAGGTCAAAAAATGCCATCAAATCTGTATGAAAGATGAGGACGTACCACAAATTTTGGGCCGCTCGCGGGAAAGCGATATATCGTAAAATCAATGCCGGCGCCGCTGCGCGGCGCCTCCCCGGTGCGAGAACGACATTGGGGTTGAAGCGCTGGCAGCAGCAATGAGGCATTGCATGCAGAAGCGGGGTGTGCCTGCCGGCGGCCTTTTTCTGGAGAAAAAAGGCTGGGTTGAACATGAAAAAATGGCATCAACTCGACATTGAGAATGGAGTCCCACCTGAATTTTTATGCCGCTCGCGGGAACGCGATATATAGTATTTTCGATGTCGGCGCCGCTGCGCGGTGCCTCCGTGGTGCGATGACCAACGCCCAGGGCTGGCTCTGATGGCAGCAACGAGGAATTTCATTTGAGAGCGGTACGTGCCTGCCGGCGGCTTTTTTTTTCGCGAAAAAAGGCTGGGTTGAACGTGGAAAATGGCTCCAAGTCGACATTGAGAATAAAGTCTCACCTGAGTTTTTACGCCGCTCGTGGGAACACGATATATGGTGTAATCGCTTTTCAAGGTGGTTTGCGGGAATGCAGGACGTCGTGTTGCCGCAATTTGGGGAGGAAAATAAGTGGGAGAGTGCTGGGATGGTGATGGTACGGAAGGAAGAGGGTGGGTTTCCAGGGACCAGACGTGCGGACTCAGAGGCGGTTGTGAACTGTACGTGAAGGTACGTGATGATGTGGATATCAAACAAATAATCACGCACGGAACATTTCAGGGATACGGTTGCGTGTGGCTACCGTCTGATGGCCACGGGCAGAGCATCCCGCAACTCAACCGCAACTCGTACCTTCCCTCAAACAAATACTTTCGGTGCATTGTAAGCTGGCTGGGAATTTAATGTGGATCCAACAGGAGAGATTCAAAAAGACTGCCAGCAATAATTAGAATTTCCAGAGAGACGGAAAAAATCGCGAGCTGAATTGTGCCGTATCCCTTTGATTCGCGGAGCATTTGCGGGGTGTTGCGGTGGCATGAGTTTCCGCAGGATGTGGTATTTGATGTGATATGCTGTGAAATGTGAAGGAGTGACAATATGCTCTGATATCTGTTACGATACACAGTCTTGGAGAGCTCCTCGAAAGCTCTCCAGGAAAATGCATACCTTTGCACTTTTGACAAGGCACCGTGCTGCTGCAAGGCTGCGGAACAACGTTGATCCCCTGGAAAATCCGGAGATCAGTTCACAAGGAGCTGAAAGCCGAGCTCACCACTTGTCACCCTGTTGGGATGATGGATGCGCGGAAGGAGAGAAGGAGACCGGGAACGGCCGGAAAAGAGGCCGCACACTTGGCGAAAGCTGCAGCGGTAGATTAGATCAGAGAAATATCGCCGTGCCAGTGATACTATCTCTTATCTTACCGAGGCACGTTGGCAGCAAAAAAAAACATATCTGGCTTGATCCCAACAAGATTTTTGTGCTGGAATGTACCTCCGTTCAAATGCACAGGGTACAGTAGAGATTTCGCACCGGGATGTACGAATTTCAGGAAATTCACTATGGTTGTTGAATTTTTGCGGAAAAAAAAGGAATCCAAAGGTTGCAAGACACCCCAGATGAATGGGGTTGAACATAGATGTGCCATAGACCGCCGTGCACTCGGTGATGAGCCGCGGGATGACCCAGGCCCGGGATTTTCGTTTGTTGACTCGAAAATCGTGGGAGAGAAAAGAACACACGTGATCATGTTCGTTTTCGAGCCGACTACGTCCTCCCGTCCGTATTTGGAAGGCGCCAAACTTGCTCTTGATCCTCATGTCCCTGCTCTCTCCTTGCTCTCCCTCTGGTGCACTCCCTTTGAAAACTCGCTCAACTCAAGGTGGGACTCGGCCCAACCCTTCTGGGGCTTATCTTGCCGCAGGGACGATGGAACGTCGGCAAATGCGTTTGCACGCATTTTCGGAAAGATGGGGTCCAGAAGCCCATTGCCGACGCCGCATCACGCCATATGATGCGGATCTGTTTCGTTGCCAACGGGGCGCCCCTGCCCGGTTTTTTGGAGCGATCCGTGCGGAAATGCAGTCGGAAGTGCTTTCGTACGTTTCCGCCTTGTCTCGGCTATTCCCTCGTTCCTGATGACCCTCCTTTCAAATCTCACTACCAGGAAATATCAAATTTGTCTTAAATTTACGCTCGGACAGTTATGGAGCTCTACTGCAGCTACATACACTCGAATTCCCGCTTTCGCGAAAAAGCGCGATTCGCGCATACGACGGGCACCGGCGGACTTCGGGTTGAGAAATTATTACACATTTGATGGAAACCGGATCTTTGATATTCTATGCGGTGCGTGGCTGCCGCTCGCACGTTTGCACGCACTTACGAATATTTTCCCATTACACGGTCACCCCGGACCCTTCACCATACATCCTCTGTACATCCCTCCCAAAGATATCTGACCCAAGTAAGCACATTCATTTTAATCTTAACTCCATTGCGCGTATGGGGCTTCCAACGGCTCAATTCAAGTCCCAAAATACGAAGCAAGAAATTGAACATCACCCCCAATCTGGTAACCGAGATCTTCGAGATCTCGGGATATTTCCTTCCGAGCTCTCACCTTACAATCTATCTCTACGTTGTCTAGGTTTTTGCGGGCTCTCACGACGGCCCCAGGGCTGTCTTACACATGTCTCGCTTTTCCGTCATTTTGCCCAACTGACCAATCCTTGGCCCGCAGAGCCCGACGGATACACGGATAGCTGGTCATACAGGCTTAGCTAGCGGCCCGCTCTCAAATCTATAAAGCTGGCCCTCATCTGTCGTCTTTTTAGCATGGATTTTAATCCCCCCCCACATCCCTCTTCGTTATTGTATCGGCCCGGCCCTCGGCATTATGGATAACAATCGGCCCCCAATTACCCCTATGCTACTATCCCGCTTGTCGTTCAGGCCATAGGACGACTATTCGTTGGGATTTATCTCCCAAACTCCGGTCGGGCATCCCAGGCGACCGTTCGGCAGCGCATGCCGAGATTCCCACGCCCCATCAAAACCGCGCTTCTCACTTTCGTCCACCACTGGCACCAGCTCGGATGTGCCAGACCAGCCCAATTGATGTAGATCTTATCTGGTTACCTCTACCGGTAAGATCTTGCTCTCCTCTGACTCATTTTTTAGCCTAATGTCTCTTTGAAGTCGAGTTTAGATCTCCTTGAGCGCCGACTTTATTCATTACTTCAATGTGGGTATCCATAATCTGACTACTATTGAACCAATGCTTATATGTTTATTTCTCAGATCTTTGCCTCCGCGGACCCGATTCACACCACACACTCGCATCAGGATGTACGACTGTCAGTCTAAACGTAGGTAAGCTACCCTTATTTTCGTTAATCTATCTAACGTTCAGTTGTTAGACTTGATTCGCAATACCTCCGGTGTGTATTGAACTCCCTCAGTCACACTCCGACTCAACTAACCTTCTTTTGTTAGATCTCAGTCGCTCCGAGTCAACCCTGCTAGGTGTGTTACATTTAACGTCCTTGACTTCACTTGTACTGACTTTGTTTGCTTTCCCTTCAGTCGGCTCTCGGTCGCGCGCTTTCAACCACACCAATATCAGCAGGAACGTACGGTTCATTGCTGTCAATCGGACTCGGTCTGTTGCGCTCAACTTCGATTCACATGGACTGACCTTTCGATTAGATCCTCGCTCGCATACATCACCTGCGCATTCAATGGGACCATTGTCAAGCTTCCTTCATCATGAATACATATATCGTGAGTCGCATTGAGTCTTCGGCTTAACTTTAATTGACCTTGTACCTTTTTTATTCTTAATTCAGACCTGCTCGCAAAGTCAGTAATGAGACTATCGTTAGATTGCAGCAGGAAATTATAGCTCGGTTCCTTTCGTTGGGATTATCTTTAAATTGTCCTTCGATGCT
Organism: Mycena crocata; assembly: GCA_029281795.1. NCBI lineage: Eukaryota > Fungi > Basidiomycota > Agaricomycetes > Agaricales > Mycenaceae > Mycena > Mycena crocata. The sequence continues at coordinate 13,488 of JARJCP010000290.1, read as the reverse complement.
TCACAATCCCGCCGCAAATGTGCCACTGCCCGTCTAACCGCAGGTAAACTATCCTTAGTTTTGTTACTTCATCTAACGCTTTTCAACAGCAATTCAATGGCCATTCAGTTTGAAGGATGGGCGGCTCAGCTGGTTCAGATTTCCATTGTTTGTACATCATGCCTCGGTGTGTGACCGATTTTCAAGCTTCGTTTGCATTGTACTGACTTCGTTCATAGATACCATCGCCGACCGTTTGACTCTCAACATCGCGACGTTCATTCAAGCCATTCAAATTCAAGTTTGGTTGAAGGACAAGTTGGTTGAAGGATCACTCGACTTGCTTACATGAACCTCAGGTATGTTCAAACGGTATCGACTCCAATACATTGACTAAGATTATCTTCAGCTTTCGGACGCGGTTGACTGCATTGTCGACTCGGTACCTTGAAACTATGGATAATTGGCTTCAGCTTCAGGTATCGCGACTTGTTCAATGGATCCAGTCAAGTTGAACTGACTTCGTTCGTTCATTTCGCCAGGACACATGCCTCGGTTTCAATTCGCTCGAGTCTGGTTCAAATCCAGGTTTGAGTGATGCCTGCTGGAAGCGCGTGAGGGTCAGAAAACGCCGAAATACATTCGCATGTTTACATATTCTTATACTCGATGCATTGAGTGACTCGTGTTTGAATAGGTTCTATTCCGTCGGCATACAAACATACATACGCCAAGTCGCACTGCCAGCTGAACTCCAACACACTATAACAAGTCCAACTACTTACTGCATCTCCTTCGACCAACGCTCTTCGGCATTACAGTAATGTGGCGTGTGCGCCATAACTAAGGTGTGTTCAGTCTACATCCTCGGCATATAAGTACGCTGATTTAACTCTCAGGTCGAGCCCGCGCATGCCTCCATAAGTCCCTTGCATAACACGAGTCTGGACACACACGCGATATAGTTCCAGGTATTGAACTTGCGACATAGTTCTAGGTATTCAACTTGGTTGGCACGCTGGAATTTTAAATTGACTTGACTTCAGAATAATGATTGACTTGACTTCAGAATAATAATTGGTTTCACTTTAGAATGATAGGTATTAGGATCCCGGCCTACCTAGCATGCCGAAACCATGGACAAATCACTTCAGGTATGCCGTCGCGTTCTACGGATCCATTGCTTGATCCAGCCCTAACTCTCTTTCGTTTCATAGGTTCCACTATATTCGCTCCAACGCCAATCTATCCAACACTGCTATGCCGAGCACGTACTCTTCCTCTCATCTCGGTCTCTGCTTCAACTGTTACCAACACACACCAGGTAAGCTGCAAGCAACTATTTCTTGTACTCGTTCAACCACTGATTCAGTCTCCTTCATCTGTAGTCGAACGTTACTCAGCCTGGAGATCCATCCCTCCGACCATTCAAGTTCCTCCAAGGTATATATTTGATTTGCTGTTACTTCTACTAGGTCAACCTGTGTGGCTGACCTTGGCGTTCGCTGTAGAGGTGCTTACTATGAATCAACGAACCGTCCCAAAGACACAAGGCTCATACATGTACCTCTCCAACCTGCTCGAGCTGCAAGTTGACCTCTTTCCGTATCAACGGTGCGTTCGACTCTGCTTAAATTAGTCATCCAACCCATCTCTGAGAGGAAGTCAGCAGCCCTCTTTCGATTCGATGGAGCTCTGGCAAGGATTAACAGTTGAAAACACGACAGATCAACATCCCGCGAGCGGACTCATATCTGAGGCAAGTCCCCGTCTCCATCCACATCTTACTTGATTAACACTCAGACGCGTTTCCTGTCCAGAAAAATGCGCTCGATTGCGGGCAGCTTGCGATGTCAGGTAAGACCTCTTGTTCGTTCGAAGCTGACCAGCTTCTAATGCGTTTTTTGCCCAAGAAACCGCACTTGAGGCATTTTAGTTCTTCCAAGCCCCGCTGGAGGCTTTCGCCGCCGCGGCGTCGATTACATCTCACCGACATCGACTACACGACAGGCGTGGTCGGTACGTCCGCATTTTTAACTGCAGTTGAACCACATTCTGACGCGCTTTTTAGTCAGGAAAAGCCGCGGAGGGTAACAGATTCTCCAAACCTCACTACGACGTGTCTGGCCGCTCGCTGTTGTGTTACCCGTCTCTGAGCGGCGGCGGCTTCGCTAGCTTCAGCCCGACGTGCATCGGTTTTTTGACATCCCTCAATGCCGACTCACCTTAATTTTAGCCCGACTCAAGTCAGTCTTCAAAGGTACGTGATGAATTCCTGTTTATTTGAGAACGTCTCCTTACCGACTACTGAAGGATACCTTACCTGGCACGAAGCCATGGCTTCGGGATTCGACGCAAAATACTGGCAGCGGCTCTCGACCGCGAAGCTGCGCTTTCGACTTGGCTCCCGCGCGACCCGGCGGTCTCGACGTCGTGCGCGCTGGTGCGGCAGTCGCAAACCAGCTGCGCGCCGTCGCCGTGGCTCTCGCGCGCGCGCCACCTTCGAATCGGCTCCCCGCGCGACCCGGCGCTCCCGACGTCAGGTAGCCCAGCGCGGGTCGGTACACTGGGTTGTGTCCGGATCTACACACGCGCCGTGTCTTGCACGCGAACTCGCGCAATGTACACGCACGCCGACTCCGCATCGGCAGGCGCTGCTGGATTCGCGCAAGTGCATCGGAGCCGCACTTGCACGTCGGGATTGGATTCAGAGGTTAGCAGGTAGCGACACGAGAGTTGGCAGTGACGCACCTCGGGGACGTTCGGACTGGTGCGCGCGCGTGTGCCGCGAGGAGCGGGCCGTGGGTGAGGTGGCGGCCCGCATTGGCGCGGATTCGGGCGATGTAACATTGCAAGGAGGAGTCAATAAATATCGTTACATGGCGAGTCTGATTGAGTGACTGTGTGAGTGATAGAATAAAGTGAAAGGACTGCGACGGACTGAGATGAAAAGGGGATGCAAGTCTAAGATCGGCATGAGGTTGCAGCGGACACGGGGCGGGCGGGCATGGGCCAGGCGGGGGCAGGACGAGGGACGGAGACGTCGGCGGCGGCCTGCTGGCGATCGTCGGTGTCATTGCCGCGGTGGTGTATATCATCATCCTATATTCCGATTAGATGTGGATACGGTTGGAGGGGGAGCGGAGAGAGCGGGGTGGGGAGGGGGAGGGCGAGTGGCGACGAGAAACCTCATTTGATGCTGCACATACACATAACAAACGACTGGTCTACCTGTACATGATCGTTATTCGCATTTTCTATTCCTGTTTTGATCGCTGGGGTTAGGGTCAGAAGTGCTCAATCAGGACTTGACAAGTGAACCTAAACAAAACATGACCCAATAACGCGCTCTTCTCACCACCATCTTGCCACCACCACAAACTGCCAAGACGACGATGATTCCAAGACCTACAGGAAGCCTGAAGCCTAGCAAAAAAGGGCAGCACATTGCGGACATGCAGCGCCTTATGGGCTGGTCGGAGCGCGACTTCCAGCGGTTCAAGGTGTGTTCGAGTTGACGCGCCGGCACAATACTCTAATCCACGTTAAGAATCACGTCCAGGACAAATCCACGCGTCTCGGTTTAAACCCCATTGTCGGACCCAAGGAGCAGGACCCTCAGAAATGGAAAGCACTCGTCGACGATGTAAGTCTTCTCCTTCGGGCGCAATCCCAGGCTCGTGCTCACGACACGTTTCTGCTTCTCTCCAGTGCGTATTCGTATTCTCTGCGCTCGAGAATTTCGAGAATCACTGGCCTGTGGAGGTGTATTTCATCAAATACAGTTATTGGCGGGTACCAGCATAGCAAGAGAAGAAAGCCAGAGAACGCGCCTCAGAACGGCGCCGAAGCGTCAGACCACACGCAAACACGCGATGAACAGACATCGAGGAAGCGTAAAGAACGTCCGGACGCGTCTGATATAGAAAACGAACCAGTACGGCCGTTCAGCCGTTCCTTGCTTGCTAAATTGATGTTTCGACAGACGCGGTCCAATTCCAACACTGGGTCGCAAAAAGGATTTCCGTCAAAAATCACGCATCCCGGGAGGAAAGTGCTGGGACAGAATGCAACCGGCCTTCACGACGTAGGTCATTTCCTTCCACGTGCAACGTAATTATCTGCTGATTTGAACCCTAGTCGCTGTCCTCCAGCCCAACCAGCAACGCGTCCTCCTCCTCTTCGACCAGTTACTCCACCTCCACCTCCCGTCCCGCCAGAAGCGCATCACATACCGCCCACTGGAGGGCATGCATCTTCTGCGGTTTTCGACCCCCGATCCCGCTGAAGAGACGATGGAGCTGCAGGTCTGCTTCCCAGGCAGGGGCGACCTGCGCCAGATTCTCGCCACCGTCGGCGTCGCCACCGATCGCTATCTGCGTGCGTTTTTGCACCTCCGTGCGCGCGAGCGCGACGCGTTCCTCGACCGCCTCTGCCCCGGCCGTCTATCGTGCTTCGAGAGCATCGAGATCTCCGAGATGCTCGAAAAGTACCGCAAGGGTGCGGGGGTTAGTGAACACAGAGCGAAAGTTCCGCGCACGGTGATCCCGCGGCCGCGGAGGGAGTTGGAGGATGCGCTGTCTGACCACACTTGCGAACATGCGAACGTTGAGAAACAAATGCGAGTAGGGGACAACGAATATTTTGCGCTCGTGGTATGTTACGTAGCGTCAATCGTTTCTTGGAATTCTATTCATGCCCACCGTTGTGCAGGCTTTCGTCGAGCAAAAAATCCCGTGGTACCTCGATAGATCCCGTTCGATCGAGGAGCAGGATAAGAATCAGCTGGAGGATTTGGTAGACGCGGTATGTGCCTTTTTCTACGGTACTCATTTACGTGTTGATTTTCTCCCAGGTCTACGAGGAGCACCCAGCATTGACGAAGAACTACGAAGACAGTTGGCCCGTATACGTTCTCATTCGGCGCTTTCTGGATGCGCGCGCCGCGGAGCTGTCTGGCACAACCAAGGAAAGCCAACACGACGTAGCTGTAAGCCCATTCCTTCAAGTGACCGCTTCAATGTTGAATCTACTGTAGATGAAACCGCACGAATGTCCCCGCCAAAAAGCGTACCCAGCCGCAGACGTGCCGGACTCCGTCGCGAGTTTGTTCGATGGATATGGGATGGACGAACTGGGGCCGGCGTTCCTTGCCCTCGGCGTCGACACGGACCAGAAGTTCAGCGCGCTGGTCAGTTCTTATCACGCGAAGGCGAGGTTCCTTGCGAAGTTGTCGATGCTGGAACTTTCCCTTTTTCAGTTGGCGATGATCAAGCATATTATGGAACAAGTTTAACATTGTGTTCGTCTTTCGCATAGGTACGATTGAAAGTAATATATTCTTGCAAGTACTCTGTGTGAGTAGTAGTCGCTATGAATATAATCTGGTTTGAGCGAGTATCCGAATGAAAGTTGACTGTGTACGCACCGGCGATGACCTGGTCTTGATACTACTAGCAATAGCTGGTCGAAGTTTGAAGCAAATTGGTGGAGGTGTGGTCGAGTGACAGTGCTGGTCACTTTGACGTGCTCGTTCTCGACGATGAGCAGTTGCTTCGACCTGGTTTTTTGGGAGGAGACTGAACAAGGCATAAAGACTCGACTCACCAAGTTGCAGAGGAAGAGGAGCTCGCTCGCCCAAAAACCCTGGCAACCCGTTCAGCGCTAAGACGTTCCGCGCCAAGACGCTCCGCGCCGCCCTAACCCTTTACTTATAGGTTTTTCGCGCCAAGTGGAATTCAACAAAGTTTATCTCCCACGAGCGCGACGCGACTTGGTCACGCACGCCCCGCGGGGAGATTTTTTGATTTCAAGCATGCGCAAGTGCCCGGAAATGGGCCTATTTCTAGGGTTACATGGGTAAGCACTATTACCGACTACTAACTACCGGGCGTAAGGTTTTGGGGGTAAAAGTGTAAGCAAGTTGGTAAGAAAGGGCCGAGGGTATACAATGGGACTTGGAGGTAACGTTGGGGTAGTATGGAGCTATGTAACCTGGGGAAGGGAGGGATTTGGGGGCACGGGAGATGATACGAGGTTGTTGTTTTGGACACGCACCTGAATCCATGCGAGTCGACGTCAGGTTGGCGTCCAGCGGGAAATTTTTGAAATGTTGAAGCCGAAAAGTCGGTAAAAGTGCGTCTGGATGAGGTCTTGCGGAGACGCGTTGTGGGGGAAATGCGCCCACGGCGGAGAAATTTTGAGTTTTTTGAGCCTAAAAACGCGTCAGAATGAACAGGAAACACGTCGCATTGAGCACACACCGAGGTTGTGGCCTGGGTTGAACATTGTCTGCAGCGGGGGAAAAAATTGATTTTTCAACTGCGAAAAGGCGTCAGAACGGATATAAAACAGGTGGAATATCAACACGCACCGAGGAAATATTCCACGTTGAGCTGCCACAAACACGCGCCGCAGGCAGAGAAAAAAATGGGAAACTTGAAGCTGAACACTCATACTTGAACTTGAAGTTGAAAGTCGATCACGCCGCGCAGGCGAAATTTCGAACATTAGGATGGCTGTGAAATTGTGTAAGACATCGGTAGGGATATGTAGGAAGATAACACACCAGCGCCGCAATGAAGTTCGCGGGACGTTCAAAAATCGAATTTTGATCTCGGCCAAGTTCGGCGGAGGTACGGGATGGGTTGTGTCGCTTGCGGGAAGTTGATATGGCGACGACGGAGAGCTGAAAATCGTGTCAGACGTCGGCGGGAACAGGAGCAGGAGGGGGGGAACATACCGGTGCTGCGATGAAGTCCGCGGGACGCACAAAAATCGAATTTTAGTGCCAGGACGCAGTGGAGACAATGTTTTCGAACATCGGGATGGCTGTGAAATCGTGTTAGACGTCGGCGGAACACCGGTGTCGCCGTGGAGTTTGCGGGACACCCAAAAATCGAATTTTGATGGCGGGCTTCTGCTTCCGTAGGGACATATTGTGCTGCTCACGGGAAGTCGATGTGTTGTGATGTGGGTGGGCGACCCGACAACCACGCTGCATTTTATTTCATGACGGGGTGGGCCTGCCCTGAGAGAAAAAAAAGGCTAGCTTGAGGTCAAAAAATGCCATCAAATCTGTATGAAAGATGAGGACGTACCACAAATTTTGGGCCGCTCGCGGGAAAGCGATATATCGTAAAATCAATGCCGGCGCCGCTGCGCGGCGCCTCCCCGGTGCAAGAACGACATTGGGGTTGAAGGACTGGCAGCAGCAATGAGGCATTGCATGCAGAAGTGGGGTGTGCCTGCCGGCGGCCTTTTTCTCGAGAAAAAAGGCTGGGTTGAACATGAAAAAATGGCATCAACTCGACATTGAGAATGGAGTCCCACCTGAATTTTTATGCCGCTCGCGGGAACGTGATATATAGTATTTTCGATGTCGGCGCCGCTGCGCGGCGCCTCCGTGGTGCGATGACCAACGCCCAGGGCTGGCTCTGATGGCAGCAACGAGGAATTGCATTTGAGGGCGGTACGTGCCTGCCGGCGGCTTTTTTCCGTGAAAAAAATATGCTGGGTTGAACATGAAAAATGGCATCAAGGCGACGTTGAGAATGAAGTCTCACCTGAATTTTTAGGCCGCTCGCGGGAACGCGATATATGGTGTAATCACATTTCAAGGTGGTTTGCGGGAATGCAGGACGTCGTGTTGCCGCAATTTGGAGAGAAGAAATTGGGGGAGAGTGCTGGGATGGTGGTGGTACGGAAGGAAGAGGGTTGGTTTCCAGGGACCAGACCGGCGGGCCCAGAGGCGGTTGCGGACTGTACGTGAAGGTATGTGATGATGTGGATATCAAACAAATAATCACGCACGGAACATTTCAGGGATACGGTTGCGTGTGGCTACCGTCTGATGGCCACGGGCAGAGCATCCCGCAACTCAACCGCAACTCGTACCTTCCCTCAAACAAATATTTTTGGTGCATCGTAAGGTGGCTGGGAATTCAATGTGGATCCAACAGGAGAAATTTAAAAAGACTGCCAGCAATAATTAGAATTTCCAGAGAGACGGAAAAAATCGCGAGCTGAATTGTGCCGTATCCCTTTGATTCGCGGAGCATTTGCGGGGTGTTGCGGTGGCATGAGTTTCCGCAGGATGTGGTATTTGATGTGATATGCTGTGAAATGTGAAGGAGTGACAATATGCTCTAATATCTGTTACGATACACAGTCTTGGAGAGCTCCTCGAAAGCTCTCCAGGAAAATGCATACCTTTGCACTTTTGACAAGGCACCGTGCTGCTGCAAGGCTGCGGAACAACGTTGATCCCCTGGAAAATCCGGAGATCAGTTCACAAGGAGCTGAAAGCCGAGCTCACCACTTGTCACCCTGTTGGGATGATGGATGCGCGGAAGGAGAGAAGGAGACCGGGAACGGCCGGAAAAGAGGCCGCACACTTGGCGAAAGCTGCAGCGGTAGATTAGATCAGAGAAATATCGCCGTGCCAGTGATACTATCTCTTATCTTACCGAGGCACGTTGGCAGCAAAAAAAAACATATCTGGCTTGATCCCAACAAGATTTTTGTGCTGGAATGTACCTCCGTTCAAATGCACAGGGTACAGTAGAGATTTCGCACCGGGATGTACGAATTTCAGGAAATTCACTATGGTTGTTGAATTTTTGCGGAAAAAAAAGGAATCCAAAGGTTGCAAGACACCCCAGATGAATGGGGTTGAACATAGATGTGCCATAGACCGCCGTGCACTCGGTGATGAGCCGCGGGATGACCCAGGCCCGGGATTTTCGTTTGTTGACTCGAAAATCGTGGGAGAGAAAAGAACACACGTGATCATGTTCGTTTTCGAGCCGACTACGTCCTCCCGTCCGTATTTGGAAGGCGCCAAACTTGCTCTTGATCCTCATGTCCCTGCTCTCTCCTTGCTCTCCCTCTGGTGCACTCCCTTTGAAAACTCGCTCAACTCAAGGTGGGACTCGGCCCAACCCTTCTGGGGCTTATCTTGGCCGCAGGGACGATGGAACGTCGGCAAATGCGTTTGCACGCATTCGCGGAGAAATTGGGTCCAGAAGCCCATTGCCGACGCCACATTACGCCATATGATGCGGATCTGTTTCGTTGCCAACGGGGCGCCCCTGCCCGGTTTTTTGGAGCGATCTGTGCGGAAATGCGTTCGGAAGGGCCTTGGTACGTTTCCACCTTGTCTCGGCTATTCCCCCGTCCCTGGCGACCCTCCTCCCAAGTCTGATTTTGCAAAGACTTCTCGTTTGTTTTGACCTTGCGCTCGCGGAGTTTTGGAACGCCAATTGAGCTACTTGTGCTCGAATTCCCGCTTTCGCGAAAAAGCGCGATTCGCGCATACGACGGGCACCGGCGGACTTCGGGCGGAGAAATCATTGCAAATTTGATGGAAACCGGATCTTTGATATCTTGTGCGGTGCGTGGCTGCCGCTCACACGTTTGCACGCACTTACGAATATTTTCCGAGTTCACACTCGGCCACCACCATTCCCTGCGTGACTTCTGTAGGTCCCTCCCCAAAGTATTTTACCCAAGTGAGTACATTCATTTTTAACCTAGCAATATTCCGCATATGGGGCTCTCAACGGCTCAATTCACGTTTTGAAATGCGAAGCAAGAAATTGAACATCATCCCCAATCTGGTAACCGAGATCTTCAAGATCTGGGGATATTTCCTTCCGGGATCTCGCCTTACGACCTATCTATAGGTTCCCTGGGCTGCTGCGGGCTCTCACGACGGTCCCATGGCCACCTCCCACATGTCTCGCATTTCCGGCATTTTGCCCAACTGACCAATTTCTGGTCCGCAGAGCACGCCGGATACGCGGATAGCTAGTCATACAGGCTTAGCTGGCGGCCCGCTCTCAAATCTATAAAGTACGGACCTCATTTCTCGCCTTTTAACCGTGTGCTTTAATTTCCTCACATCTCTCCCCGCTATCCTAATGGCTCCGTCCTTGCTATGATGGATCATCCTCGGCCCCAAATATATCTCTGATATCCACCCAGTTGTTCTTTGCTACCGCGCCATAGGACGATCCTACACCGGCGACTTTTACCTCGAAGTGTTGTTCGGGCATCTCGGGCGACCGTCGGCATTAGATGCCGATATTCCCACGCCCCATTAAAACCCGCCCTTTCTTCCTCTCTTCCATCACCAGCACGGACCTCGATGGCCTAGACCATCCAAATCACCCTCCATCGTATCCCGTTACCTTGACTGGTAAGATTTTTGTTCTTATCTGACTCCTTTTCCAGCTTAACCTCTCTTTGAAGTCGAGTATAGGTCTCCTTGAGCGCCGACTTGGAATCATTGATTTGTGGGTATCTAGAATCTATCCGTTCAATTAAATTAATCCTTCTTTGCTTTGTTCTCAGATTTTCGGATACGTGGACTAGTTTCCAGCACAAATGGCACCAGAGATGTACGACTGTCAGTCTAAACGTAGGTAAGCTACCCTTATTTTCGTTAATCTATCTAACGTTCAGTTGTTAGACTTGATTCGCAATACCTCCGGTGTGTATTGAACTCCCTCAGTCACACTCCGACTCAACTAACCTTCTTTTGTTAGATCTCAGTCGTTCCGAGTAGTACTGCCAGGTACGTTATATTCAACGTCCTTACCTTGACTCTTACTGACTTTGTTTGCTTCCCCTTAGTCGGTTCTCGGTCGCGCGCTTCAACCACATCGATATCAGCAGGAACTTATGGTTCATTGCTGTCAATTGGACTCGGTGCGCAACGCGTTCAACGTCTGATTCACATGAACTGACCTTTCGATTAGATCCTCGCTCGCATACATCACCTGCGCATTCAATGGGACCATTGTCAAGCTTCCTTCATCATGAATACATATATCGTGAGTCGCATTGAGTCTTCGGCTTAACTTTAATTGACCTTGTACCTTTTTTATTTTTAATTCAGACCTGCTCGCAAAGTCAGTAATGAGACTATCGTTAGATTGCAGCAGGAAATTATAGCTCGGTTCCTTTCGTTGGGATTATATTTAAATTGTCCTTCGATGCTTCACAATCCCGCCGCAAATGTGCCACTGCCCGTCTAACCGCAGGTAAACTATCCTTAGTTTTGTTACTTCATCTAACGCTTTTCAACAGCAATTCAATGGCCATTCAGTTTGAAGGATGGGCGGCTCAGCTGGTTCAGATTTCCATTGTTTGTACATCATGCCTCGGTGTGTGACCGATTTTCAAGCTTCGTTTGCATTGTACTGACTTCGTTCATAGATACCATCGCCGACCGTTTGACTCTCAACATCGCGACGTTCATTCAAGCCATTCAAATTCAAGTTTGGTTGAAGGACAAGTTGGTTGAAGGATCACTCGACTTGCTTACATGAACCTCAGGTATGTTCAAACGGTATCGACTCCAATACATTGACTAAGATTATCTTCAGCTTTCGGACGCGGTTGACTGCATTGTCGACTCGGTACCTTGAAACTATGGATAATTGGCTTCAGCTTCAGGTATCGCGACTTGTTCAATGGATCCAGTCAAGTTGAACTGACTTCGTTCGTTCATTTCGCCAGGACACATGCCTCGGTTTCAATTCGCTCGAGTCTGGTTCAAATCCAGGTTTGAGTGATGCCTGCTGGAAGCGCGTGAGGGTCAGAAACGCCGAAATACATTCGCATGTTTACATATTCTTATACTCGATGCATTGAGTGACTCGTGTTTGAATAGGTTCTATTCCGTCGGCATACAAACATACATACGCCAAGTCGCACTGGCCAGCTGAACTCCAACACACTATAACAAGTCCAACTACTTACTGCATCTCCTTCGACCAACGCTCTTCGGCATTACAGTAATGTGGCGTGTGCGCCATAACTAAGGTGTGTTCAGTCTACATCCTCGGCATATAAGTACGCTGATTTAACTCTCAGGTCGAGCCCGCGCATGCCTCCATAAGTCCCTTGCATAACACGAGTCTGGACACACACGCGATATAGTTCCAGGTATTGAACTTGCGACATAGTTCTAGGTATTCAACTTGGTTGGCACGCTGGAATTTTAAATTGACTTGACTTCAGAATAATGATTGACTTGACTTCAGAATAATAATTGGTTTCACTTTAGAATGATAGGTATTAGGATCCCGGCCTACCTAGCATGCCGAAACCATGGACAAATCACTTCAGGTATGCCGTCGCGTTCTACGGATCCATTGCTTGATCCAGCCCTAACTCTCTTTCGTTTCATAGGTTCCACTATATTCGCTCCAACGCCAATCTATCCAACACTGCTATGCCGAGCACGTACTCTTCCTCTCATCTCGGTCTCTGCTTCAACTGTTACCAACACACACCAGGTAAGCTGCAAGCAACTATTTCTTGTACTCGTTCAACCACTGATTCAGTCTCCTTCATCTGTAGTCGAACGTTACTCAGCCTGGAGATCCATCCCTCCGACCATTCAAGTTCCTCCAAGGTATATATTTGATTTGCTGTTACTTCTACTAGGTCAACCTGTGTGGCTGACCTTGGCGTTCGCTGTAGAGGTGCTTACTATGAATCAACGAACCGTCCCAAAGACACAAGGCTCATACATGTACCTCTCCAACCTGCTCGAGCTGCAAGTTGACCTCTTTCCGTATCAACGGTGCGTTCGACTCTGCTTAAATTAGTCATCCAACCCATCTCTGAGAGGAAGTCAGCAGCCCTCTTTCGATTCGATGGAGCTCTGGCAAGGATTAACAGTTGAAAACACGACAGATCAACATCCCGCGAGCGGACTCATATCTGAGGCAAGTCCCCGTCTCCATCCACATCTTACTTGATTAACACTCAGACGCGTTTCCTGTCCAGAAAAATGCGCTCGATTGCGGGCAGCTTGCGATGTCAGGTAAGACCTCTTGTTCGTTCGAAGCTGACCAGCTTCTAATGCGTTTTTTGCCCAAGAAACCGCACTTGAGGCATTTTAGTTCTTCCAAGCCCCGCTGGAGGCTTTCGCCGCCGCGGCGTCGATTACATCTCACCGACATCGACTACACGACAGGCGTGGTCGGTACGTCCGCATTTTTAAACTGCAGTTGAACCACATTCTGACGCGCTTTTTAGTCAGGAAAAGCCGCGGAGGGTAACAGATTCTCCAAACCTCACTACGACGTGTCTGGCCGCTCGCTGTTGTGTTACCCGTCTCTGAGCGGCGGCGGCTTCGCTAGCTTCAGCCCGACGTGCATCGGTTTTTTGACATCCCTCAATGCCGACTCACCTTAATTTTAGCCCGACTCAAGTCAGTCTTCAAAGGTACGTGAATGAATTCCTGTTTATTTGAGAACGTCTCCTTACCGACTACTGAAGGATACCTTACCTGGCACGAAGCCATGGCTTCGGGATTCGACGCAAAATACTGGCAGCGGCTCTCGACCGCGAAGCTGCGCTTTCGACTTGGCTCCCGCGCGACCCGGCGGTCTCGACGTCGTGCGCGCTGGTGCGGCAGTCGCAAACCAGCTGCGCGCCGTCGCCGTGGCTCTCGCGCGCGCGCACCTTCGAATCGGCTCCCCGCGCGAC
>JARJCP010000289.1:0-22314 GCA_029281795.1 Mycena crocata | reverse complement strand
ACTCGCTCACGCAAGTGAGCTGGTGGAAGAATACCACGCCAGATATCCCGATCGACCAGGACCTGATTACTAGCGGACCTCCGCAGGGCCCCGGTTGGGATAAAAGGTTTTTACGCAATGAAGGTCTTCTGAGCGTTTTTCCTTTATTCCTTTTCTTTTCATTCTTATTTCACACATTTATCCAAGAAAGATTTCAAAATTATACAAACAACTATTTTATATACATTTTGGCGGAGCCGTCAGGCTCCGCTCCCTCGGCCCCGTCATCCTCCGTCTCCTCAACCCTTCGAACTCCCCTGCACGAACTCCTTGTTCGCGCCGTCATCCTTCTGCTTTTCCTTCCTCTTTTTCTTCTTCTCCGACTCGGCCCCGCTCTCGCCGGTTCTCTGGCGCTCCTCGGCGTACTTCGCCCTCTCCGACCGGGCTCCGGTCTCACGGGACCGTTTGATCTCCGCCCACTCTTCTTCGACCCTTTGCTCGTGGGTGCAGAGCGGAGCCTCCGCTTCATCGCCGTAGGCCATCCGGAGGCCAATCTTGAGGAGTTGCCCCAGGTGCTGGAGCTCCGTACGGACGTCGTCCACGCTCTCCTCCAGGTCGATTAACGACGCCTCCATTCGATGTTGGCGGTGCCCCATGGAACGGAGCAGTGCCGCCGTAGACTCCTGGGCCTCGACTCCGGCTTGGAGCAGTTCCGGATCGATGGCGGGCCCGACGGACCCGCCAGCTGCGCGATCGCAGCCAATCTTGCGGCGTACGCAGTACGAGCACGACTTTTTGCCGGACTCGACCACGCACTTCTCCTCGTGTGCCTTGATGCAGTTTGCGCACTGTGCTAGAAAATCAGTAAATAGGCCGGATCCGACGGATTGCGACGCACCCTTTCCTCATCCACCTTCACCCGCTTGGCATCCCTCTCATCCTCGGCGCCGACGGAGCCGCCTCTGCGCTTCTTGCCCGTTTTCTCTCCCTCTGCAACCTGCTTGCCTTTGCGGTTTGCAGCTCCCTGGCTGCTGCCCTCCTTGTTGGCGGCCTCCGTCGCTTTCCGCTTCCTGTCCTCCTTCTCCTTCTCCTTGCGGAGCCGCTCGTCTTCCTTCTCCTTCTCCTTGCGGAGCCGCTCATCTTCCTTCAGCTTCTCCAGCCGGAGCCGCTCTTTTGTCGCCTCCTCCTCTTTCCGGGCGTCCTCCGCTATCTGCACCTCGTGCCACTTTTTGAGGTCCTCGTAGCCGAAATCCTTCATCACCTCGTCCTCGGTGGCGTTGATCAACTTGAGCCCCGAGCAGTGCACTGCTCGGGGCTCTCGTTTTTCTTGATCGTAGCGGCGCGACGTGGGGCCATCGGAGCGGAGTTTACGGAGCGGGGGGTTTTGGGTTGTGGGGATGGTGGTGGTACGAGGAAGAGATGTTGATTTTTTCACTTTCCCATCACGTGGACATATATAGCTGATCGGAGTCCGTTCACACGGGATTTTCGGATCATCCGGCTTAGGCAGGAATTCTCACTCTTTAGCGCCTCATGGGTTCGGCGCTAAGAGGGGGATACTGTCACGGGCCGTGCCATCGGACCTCTCGGATCCGAACATCTCCGACGAACAGCCACACACGGACTTCCCCGGCCCCGGTCCACTCCGACTTCTTGTTCTCCTTTTGGTTTGTACTGCCTTCGGTTTATACCTATGCCTTATGCTATGCTCTGATACGCTTCTATCACGGACACGTCGGACCTCCGACTTCTCCGACGTACATCTGACTGATACTTACTCATACATCACGGAGGACTCGGTCCTCCGTCTAATCCGACTTCTCCATATGTCTTTATACTTTCCTATAAATAGCTCTCATGTCGGTAGTTAGACTTCAGTTTGAATATCGACTTAGACTTGCCTTACTCTCATTCTCTTGCGGACTCCGTTCATCTCCGCATTCTGTCTTCGACTCTATCCTGAAATTTGGGCACTGGGCGTAGAGAAGGGCGCAGCGCACGAGCTGAAGCCATAGCCCTCTACCTTTTCCCTTTCACCGAGTACGGCTCCCGCGCGGGCCCGTTGTCACCGGCCCCGCTTTACTCCGCCGACTTTCCTTATCGGTCCGCCGGGAACGGTTCTTGACAGTTGTAGATCATCCTGACTTGCAATAAACTATTATCATTCAGTGACAGGGATTTGGTGAAAGCAATTAAACTCGAGTTCAATGGACGACTACAGGATGATGATGCTACAAAATCTGAATGCGAGAGAAAACAGTCGAATACGGTACAGAGACAAGTATGCACGAAAAGTTACAATACAACGGCAGCAGAATTCGGCACTTGAGAGTTGTGAGCACAATCAAACAAGCCACTCAAAAAGGAAAAGATGCACCTGAAAATCATCCGGGACCACCACACCAGCTTCCTCCAAAATCCCCTCCAGCATACCCTTGCAACGGACAGGATCTTCCTCCAAAATAAACACTCGAGCCAGCGCGGCGTCACGGCTGAGGGTGCCGGATACCAGCCGGAATAATTTACCTTTTGGATCAGGCGGAAGGAGGGTCTTGTCCTTGAGAATGCGCACAATTTCGTTGATGTGTCCAAGGTCCTCGGCAGTAACGATGGGTTTGCCCATGGCTGCCGAGAGATTGTCGATCGAGTGGGAAAGTTGAGAGCCGGCTTCGGCATTGCGACACATGATACTAGGTGAATCCGACTTCTTGTGTTTGCGATGCTCATTGGAAACATCTGTTTCGTCCTCGCTTTCGGCTCGCTCGTGTCTTTTCGCAGTCTTAACTGGAGACTGGATGCAAATGAACAGGACAACACAATAACAAAGTGGAGAACACCCCATAGAAAGCTCATCAGCATATGGGACCGTCAAGCTGTTGTTTGCAGAGCTTCCGCTGTCTTCATCGCAATCGTTTGTGGTGGTGTCAAGCGCTGCCATCGGTGCACGGATGTCGGCATCAATATTGCTGGGGCCTGCAGTCGCTCCATCGCCTGCACTCGGGCCCGTATTCTCGTTCTCTTTTTCACTCTCGTCTTGCTGTTTGGAGTTTTTCTTGCGGAATTGTTTGCTGAGATGAACAACATTGTCGCCTGTTGCACGATTGCGCATTCCGTCGTATAGCGAGTTGAGGAGGGAGTAATAGGGACAGGGTGTTTTGAAACACTTCGCATATTGTTTGCCATTGGCCTGCGCAATGCGGGAAATTTGGTTAGATGATGTCAAAATGGTATGAGCGGGCCACGCACTAAGAGGAAGTCCTGTATATACTCGTCCGTGTTTGTCACGTGCTTTTTGTCATCATCCCATCCGCTTCCACTGTACTTTTCAATGAATAAATACTCCTCAAAGGTGGTCTTGAGCTACGAAGTGTCAGTATCACGTAATGCTGCACGCGCTGATGAATGAAAGACACACGTAGCCAATCTTAGTTTTGCACTTGGTCACATCCTTCATGGGAAGGGCATCGGGTTTTGCTTCGTGAATAGCTTTGACGACAATTGCAATTGTCCACACAGAGTCTTTCCATCCATTGCCACTTTGGTGGGTATCTTTCTTGCCTGCCAGGGCACCTATTGCAGCAAGACACTCTGCATCAGTCCAGTGAGCCTTCGGGGTTGCTGCACGGTCGCCTTTTGGAGCCATTGCTGGCTGGGTGCTGGGTATTGAGTGAAGGAGAGACGCGGCAGGCCTGCGGGACGGTCGGGAAGAAGCTACGGGAATTCTATTCGGCCAAATAAAAAATCCTAGCCCACCCGATCAGGCCCTTACACTTTCAATTGATTTGAGAGGAGTTTGTGCATGGGATGAAAAGGGAAGAAAAGGTATTCAGAGACAGAGCAATGTTGGGAGAGCAATGTTAGGAGGGGGCCTGACGGTGTAGTGGTTACACAACCTCTTAGTCTGCAGAGCCGCTTGTAATCTTCCGAGGAAGTCCTCGGTTCGAATCCGAGTCAGGCCATTTGCCATTCGATGTGCGTCTTTTTTTCGCAAACTTCACTTTCAACTTTTATTTTAGTGCTCCATTCTTCATCCTCATCACAGCAAGTTAAGTATCACCAGAGCAACCTGAGTATCTATGGATAGATATCGTACCAGATGATTGAATCGTACAATAATCTAAGCATTACTCAGTAACGCATATAGTCAGAATGGATACATTCCGAGTACGCCCGATACCCGATACCCACTCCTCGGAGGCAGGAAGGGTCGGATCATGGGCGCCTCGGAGCTTGGGGAGTGTCTAGGCCTCGGAGCTTCCTGTGTAATGCTGGCCCTCGTCATCCATCAGTAAAACTGCAAAAAAGTCTTTGGCAGCTTACATCTTTGAAATGAGTCTTTGGGCTGCTTAGGTCTTTTGGGACTATCTTTCGTCTTGTGGGCGACATCTTTCATCTTGGAAGTAACTTCTTTGATCTTTGTATTTCATCTTGAATCTTGCAGAAAATGTCCTGAAAGACCAAAAAATATCCAAGTTTCTGGACATGAAGTTGAGCTTCCATGGACAGGCTTCATTTAAGTGGCATTTTTTTTGCTTTGTGCTGACACATTGCACTCACTGGTTCAGTGAGGGAGAAGAAAATGCTGCAGTGGGGGGAAAGAAAAAAGTGAGATTTTTGATTGCCAACCCACGTATTAGCAAACGGGGCGGAGTTCTGTAGGGATATATACAAAGTCGCGGGCAATGCGAATGACTTGAGGGGAACCGTGGCATGAAATCGACGTGAAACTGAAGTCAGTTCAAACTCCGCGGGATGGCCCGTGCACATGATGCGATCAGTCGCAGTTCGTGATACATCGTTCTTTTCTTCCGACCCCCATCATCTCCCCCGCTGTCGTCTCCCTGCGTCTTTTCTGCTCCCTCGCAGTCCTCCCGCCCTACTCTCCCTCGATTGTAGCCTTTTCCGTCTCTATGCTCAGCCGTGATCAAGTATTGAAGATCCCAAGTAACAAGTCCTCAAATACGGAATATTGGATACAAGACCGCAAATTCCTCAAGCCATGAAGCAAGTCTCAAGCAATCAAGTGAATCTGTTCTTTCTTGGTGATCGCTTGGTGCTCCTCGTTGCAATCCTCCTTTGGGCTCCCGAGTCAAGAACATCATATACTAACGGCGTCGTGTTTCCCGAGGATTGTCAGAAGTTTACGGGGCGTCCATTGTCGTTTGGTACGTCCGCTATACCTACCACCCATTCTAGAACTGACCCTGTTCCTCGTTCTCTCTCTCCGATCTGGTGCCCATGGCACTGAGTTCTCCGCTACAGACTCGTCGAATCATCAGTGCCGGCAGACGGGCGGTATCTTTCAAGTCGTGTGGTACTATTACTTATGTATCCGATACTGCCAATATATACTGTCTTTGAATGTTCATCTTCGGAGTCTTTGAGCCATAGCTGAGAAAAGATGCCCTGCGTCTTTTACGTCTTGGGAAAGACTCGCGTCTTGGGCAGCAAAATTGAATCTACTTTCCCAAGATGCGACGTCTTGGACCAAAATACGTCTTTGGCGTCTTTCAGGTCTTGGCGAAGACGCCAAAGACGTCCAAGACGTTTTTGCAGTTTTACTGATGTCGACGACGTCCATTCCGCTTACGAGGAGTGGCAATGTTTGTAAGCTGCTGGGTCGACGTCCATTCCAGCCAGGGGCCGCTTGGTAATAGAATCCGTGTCCATCGCACGCCGGGAGTCGTTTTCGCCGTACGATGAGTACGCGGGATGCGATTGGCCGATGGGATGGATTACATAATGTTCGCTAAGATGTGATTTGCCTAAAAAAAAGCCTGACCAAGCATCCAGGAAGGAATTATCGGCGCGTGGTTGGTGCGGGAATTACGCTGGTGGCCAGACCGGGTTGTTTGGTGGGGTGTATTTTGTCAGTGTCACGGTGCGACGGGCTCGTTCTCTTCGCTCGAGCCTTGAGCGTACCTACCGCTCACCCCAATCGACACACCCACACCCACCCATACCACCGTCTACTGGCAGAGATGCCGCTCGTTGTTGTTTGAGGTGTCGAGTTCATTCGACTTGCCAAGAAGAAGCAGGAAAGGAAAGGAGACAGGCGAGAAAGGATTAGGATTGAAACAGAGGAGGAAGAAAACGGATTACTCGGACTCGGGCGTGCAAGCACTGCCTTTGGGTCTGCTTACCCGACTTTGCGACGGAGGAAAATCTTGCTTTCCTTATTCACCGACCACAGATCCCTTGGCTTCAGGCTTCGAATTCTCCCTAGACGGATATCCATCCCATCCCATCCCACACCATACCGCATCGCATTTCTCGGACCCCAATCCATCGCAGCTACGCACCACAACCAGAACAAGAACAGGAACAAGAACCCCACCCCCGCTCCCGAAACGACACTCAGGATGCCCCGCGCGCCCAGCGTCCCGCTCCCGCCGCCCGACGATGCGGCGGCGTCGTACGACAAGCAGCCGGGGAATATAAGCCGGCTTACAGAGAGCCAATTCCACCAATAACGGTCCCCATTCCGCTCCTCCCGACCGTACCTACATCTCAACATCGAAGAATTCAAGTTCAAATCACGAAAACCAAGCACGAGGCGCATCTTGTGTATACGCGTACATATGCTAGCACTCTCAGACTCCCTTAACGCACCCAATTACGGTATTTGTACTACAAAACTCAGTGTTGTGGTTTGAATTTGGCTGAAATTCAGATGTTCAACTTCTGTTACCGGGGAGGCCGTCTGAATTCAATTTTGAACGTCTCGATATCGCCTCACCTCAATATCTGGAGGGTTGGGACTCGTATCTATAATCTCATCAGCTCAACCAAAACGCAAGAACAGTTGATATCGCTTACAGTTCTTCCAAGTACTGGACCTCCTCGTCGGTCAACCTTTTATCCTTCACGATACTGTGTGAAAGTCTTTCAGGCTGCCATTGGGGTCAGCTACGTTGGGAACATTCGAAAAGGAATCCATTCATTACCGTGTTCGCACCTACAATGGGGCTCGACACTTTGGTAAGCGACCAGGCAAGCGCAACCTGGCTCATCTCCCAGGAACGCTTTTGAGCGATCTCCTGCACGCGCTTTATTATGAGCTCGTCGCTGGGGCGGCGGGATTTCTCGAATGGCGTCCCGGTGATGTTGCTGACGCGCGGAGTCGCTGTCCCGACTGGACGCGCGAGATGTCCGTCTAGGAGCGGAGAGAAGGCCAAGACGCCGATCCCTTTGTATTTGCAGTACGCCATCATTTCTCGCTCCTATGAGATTTATTAGATACATTTAGGACGTTCTTCAGGCGGCAGAATATTTACCTCCGAGCGATAGAGCAGGGAATGTTCGATCTGAACGCTGATGAAGGTGGTCCAGCCGTTGATCTCAGCAACGTGGTTCATTTCCGCAAACTGCCACGCCTTCATCCTGCACGCGCCGAGATAACGGATTTTCCCCGCGACGACCAGGTCATGCAGAGCCTTCATGGTCTCCTCGATTGGGGTCGCCTCGTCGAAATCATGCAGCTGCAGGAGGTCGATGTACGTCGTGTTGAGACGCGCGAGGGACGCCTCAACGGAGCTGATGATGGCCGTACGGGAGAGCCCTCCGAGGTTGACGTAGTCCTTCGTGTCGGCGAGGTGTGGATGGAGGAACATGAAGGTGCCTGGATCGGGGCCGACAAGGAATCGGATTTTGGTCATGATGACCATGTTCTGGCGCGGAATTTCATACTGGAAATATGCAGTCGTCAGAGTAAATTGGAAGTGAACCGACAAAGACACACCTGCTTCATAAACTTGGCAATGATCTTTTCCGATTCCCCATTCGAATAGACATTAGCAGTGTCAACGGTATTGATTCCCAGGTCCCAGGCTGCTTTGAGCAGCGGAATTGCCTGTGCGCGAAAAAAATGAGCGGGGAAGGTATGGGTTACATAGCTGCCGATCTTCACCTTGTCCTCCTTGAGAAGCCAAGGCTGCAGTTGAACTTCAGGATTTTGAACACCCATAGTCTTGTTGAAAAACTCACAATCCACTCCGTGCTTCCGATTGTCATTCCCCCGAGCTTCAAGAATTCAGAATCAGCGAGCGGAAGCTGTGGTCCTTTGGCACGGTACGCACAATGGGAACGGACACTCGCAATCCAGATTTTCCAACCTGGCGGTATTCGGCGGTTTGTGCCATCGTTATTAAAAAAATGTCAGATGTGCGGGCGGAAGAAAATTGAGTAGAGTAGGCTTTACCAACAACAGATTCGTGGTTTTATCTACAGGGGGAGCCGCGAGATTGCCGCAAGGCGACCCGTTGACTTCGGTGTTTCCTCATCGACGGCATTCCCTGAGTCGGTGTCAGCAGTAACAGTCAGCTGCGGGTGCTCCGATCTTCGGT
The DNA here is from genome assembly GCA_029281795.1 of Mycena crocata. Classification (NCBI taxonomy): domain Eukaryota; kingdom Fungi; phylum Basidiomycota; class Agaricomycetes; order Agaricales; family Mycenaceae; genus Mycena; species Mycena crocata. The sequence goes on along the minus strand of JARJCP010000289.1, from coordinate 13,990 downwards.
GGGTCCGCATTGGCGCAATCTCAACCCAAGCCTTTGGATTCCAAAACGGCGAACACTTTCTAGCGCGCTGCACAACACGGTTGTACCTATCTCCATCGATGCAGAAGGGGAAAATTCCCTTCGACCACCACTGCAAGGGGGTCAGGGCAAATCAGACGCACAACTGTTGAAGAACCAAACGGTCAAAGTTCAAGTTCGACTCCACCGATACAAATATTATAAGTGGTCATTCCGGCGGCTATTGAAAGAATGAAACGAGAGAGTACAAAGCCGCCAGGCGTAGCGATAAAAGGTGGATAAATCTATTTGGCACCTCCCGGTGCCACAGCACCTGAGGTGCTGCTATATGGCACCTCCCGATTTGATAATCAACATCTGATGGCGGTTGATTTGCCGGGTGATGGCGGATGTGGCGGGATTGGGCGGGTTGAGTTCGGGATGCTGGTGGTGCATTATCACTGCTCGAAAAAGTGCTGGGGAAATGCACCATACCCCAATGTATACATATGCATTGCAAGATTTTTTTCCTCATCGCTGGCGCCTCTTTGTTTGAGAATAATCTGTCTTTTTCCCAAATCTGGTACATCAAAGGCTGAAGAATCTTCCAAAAGTGCTAGAGAAATTAGGAGAGAAAAAATGGAGAAATATGTACGGTAAGGGACATCCTTCCAGCTATCTGGGCATTGTTTTACCTTGAAAATACACGGGGGATGGCGGCCAAAGCGTTGGTAAATTCTTATCTAACCGCTATCTCATCAGCTTGGCAGAGGTGCTAAATAGAACAATGTTATTTAGCACCTGCTAAGCGGCGGCGCAGGAGGTGCCAAATAGAATCATCCATAAAAGGTCCGTGGTCGTAAGATACGTGAATAGGAAGGCAGGTAATAATAAACTAATGTATAAATGTAGGTGTATCGGTGTATCAACAGAACCCGCACATGATTGGCTGGTATCACAAGAACGCGCTGTTTTACAGCGAAAAACGCGCTTACAACAGCGCCACCAGTCCCGCCACCGCCCCCAGCACACCCACCGCCGCGTAGCTCACCCGTGCGCCGACAACCGCGGCGCCAGGCTTGTCAGACGATCCCGGGGCAGCGCCCGACCCCGTCCCGGACCCACCAGAGCCCGGCGCGCCGTTGTTCGCCCCGATGGCGCCGATGGCGCCGCGCATCGCGATGTTCTTGAACGCGGCGAAGTTGTTCGGGCCGCTCTCGACGGCGTTAATGGAGAAGACCATGCCGGAGGTGCAGTGCACGGGGGGACCCTGTTGACCGCAGTAGCCCCAGATCGGTGCGGTCTGAGTAGAAGCGTCAGGAGGTGTTGGCAAGACGGACCACGGGGTTGTGAAGAAGGAACGGCGAACTCACGTCGTTGATGGTGATCTGGAATGTAGGGAAGGTGGTGGCGCCCTCATCGACCTTCATGCTGCACAACGCAGTCAGTTCAACCACATTCCATCCGCATCCAACAGAGACTCACAATCCAGACTTGAACCCAACCTGCCCCGTCTTTGACGTCTCCGCCAGGGGCTTGCACGGGTCGGCGAAGCTCGACTGCGTGACGGTGTGGTTCTTGGGGTGGAACTCAAACGTCACCGTGTCCCCAATCGCCGCGCTGATGTTCGACGGCGAGTAGTTGAGGCCGTTGATGCCGACCTGGATGACGTGGTTCATGGGCGCGGGGGCATAGGTGGGCTGCGGCGTGCCGTCGTAGCTGCTGTAGACCGTCGTCCACGTCGAGGCGCCGTTGCTGACTGTGGCGGTAGCGGTCGCCCACGTCTGTGCGGGCGGCGCGGTGTACGAGTCCCACCCGTCGGTGGGCGTGGCGGTGGCGGTTTGTGAGAGGGAGGCATCGCCGGTGCCGTTCAGCTTTATTGCAAGCTGCTGGAAGGCGTTGAAGGAGTGGGGGTCGGGATCGGCGGGCGGGTTGATGGCAAAGACCATGCCTGAATTGATATGTTAATTTTGATGCAGAGATGAGCAGGAGGACGTTGGCTTTACCTTTGCCACAGTGCCCCGTCTGCTCGCAGTGGAACCAGGTTGGCTTGCTGGCGTCAGCGATTTGGAACTGCCAAGTGGGCAGAAAGGCGGAAACGTTGGAGACTGATTGGCTGGAATATATTCAGTTGCTGAATCACCGATTCTTTTGGTATGCACTCACAAGCCAGATGATGCGCCATCCTTGAGAGGGACACATGGTGCGTCGAACGACGACTGGGTTACAGTGTGATTCTTGGGGTTGCTGCATTACGCATCATAAGCATCCACACAGTATCATCCACAAAAGCCAACTCACAATGTAAACCGCACAAAATCACCAGTCTGTGCAGTGATGAACGGCGGGTCGTACAAAGTGGCTCCACCGGGGCCGACAGAGACATCGAAAATGTTCCCGTTCTGCGCAAAGGCCGCAGGGAGCAGCGCCATCGCAAGAGCGAGCAGTGGAATCGTCATCGCAAAAAGAATCTAAAAAGGTGGAAGGGGGAAAAAGTGGGTGGGAGGAAGAAAAGGTGAAAGTACCGAACAAGAGCCCACCCATCCCTTTTATAGACGGTGTATTGGGCTCTGGCGTGTCCAGTGGCGACCAATGGCCATCCCGGCCATCCCGGACCCGCCACCGAACGAACAACAAGAACAGGATGAACAGATAATAGACCCTGAAACACCGAAAAAAAGGTGAGCGGTCGGTGAAACCTCCCATTCGGTTGTGTCGGGGTTGGGCGTCCAGAGGACCACAGCCAATCAGAGCAGTCTCTGGAGAATGCTGACAGACAGCGTAATTGGCTCTTAGGTCGCCGGGCGGTGCAAGCATGGAATGTTGCAAACTTGCGATCGGGATCCGCATCTGAGCACTGCATGCCAAAGAGATACCAAAAACAGATAGTACTTGGTTATTGTTTTTCGGAGGCCGCGTCAATATCGCCGCCGTCCCGCCCGAGGGTGCCTCGGCATCGTCGGAGAGTAGCACCGAACCCGGCGCGCCTCTTGTCACAGCCCGCAGAGTGAGACACCGTAGAAACACAAGAGCGCGTGGGTACCACATGTTCCATTGTACTCGTCCGAGTCAAAAAGTATTTCCGGAACGAAAAAACTTTGCAACTTTGCATCCTCGTCGGATCTGCCAGTTATTGCTCGTCGAGAGATCTTCCAGCGTTGTTGTGTCGTCAAGGAGTCGGGCGCGATGCAGCTCAAAACCTCGGATAAGTTGATTGACAGGAACAGCCAAAGGACGTCGAGGATGAAAACAGAGTTGAGGATGCACCGCCACGACGAGGCAGTGCTGGCGTGGTGGCGGTGACGTACCCCTATCTGTCACTGCTTTTTTCTCGAGTCATTTTTTTTCTCTCATTCATTTGTACCCTCAAATTTACAGACAACATTCACAGCACCGTTATCGATAACAAGTTCTATCCACGACCATTATGTACCCGTAACTCAGACTCAGAGCAGGCAACTAACTACAGGAAGGAACCGTAGCATTGTAGCAAACGAACGACAAAACACACTCCAGCGAGACGAGAAAACAAAACAGAAGTATGCAGCAGAAGAGCGCGCGCGAGAGCCGTACCGTAACTGTACCGTGGACTGTATAGTATGTATGTTATGTATGTATTAGCCCGCGCATGGGACAGCGAACAGCGAGGAGCGAAGAACGAGACGAGCAACAAGAAACCGCCACCACCGACCACCAACTAGCACACACGAACGAAACCGTCCTCACGCCTATGTACACACCCACTCGCACTCCACCCTCACCCGTGCTACCTCTCCCCAAGCACCACCCCCGCCATCGCCCTCGCATTAACATGCACATGCCGCGCCTTCTCCCCCACCTCCCAACACACCTCCACCCCCCTCATCCATGCACACCCGAGCACCTCCTCAATACTACTCCGCAACTTCGGATCCGGCTCCAGCATCTTCCGTATCAGCGGCCGACATGCGCGCGGCGACAGGTTGCTGATCGTCGGCGGGAACACGAGCGCGCTGTTCGTGTGGTTCCGGTCGCGGTCGGGGTGCTGGTTCTGCGGGAGCTTGGTGTCCGCGGCGGCTGGCTGTTTCGTCGTGTCCGTGCCAGCGGTACCAGCGCTACTTGACGCGTGCGAGGCGCCAGTTGACACCGTCACCGTGCTCGCGTTCGTGCTCGCCGCCCCGTTGCCATTCGTACTTGTAGTGGGTAAAGGCGGGGCAGCGGTGAGCGGCGGCGGGGGCGTGGCGGCCGCAGCAGCAGCGTAGGCCGCGTAGAGCTGGTCTGTCGGCTGCGCCGCGCGCCACGGCAGCTCCTGGAAGTGGAGGCAGTAGTACACGATCCCGCACGCCCAGATGTCTACCAGCCGTGCGTCGTAGGCTGTATGCGAGAAAGTACCTAAGTAAAGTGAAGGCCAGAGACGAGATGAGAGACACGCACGCTTCCCCAAGAACTGCTCCGGCGCGATGTACGGCTCGCTTCCACAGAGCCCCGTCGACATGTGGATCGTCGCCTCCCATGGGAGGCGGTACACCGTCGAGGCGCCGTAGTCGCCAATCTGTGAGAAAAGAGAGGGGAGGTGAGCAAAGCATGTTTGGGGGAGGGCGGAGGAAGAGGAAGGAAGGTGATGGATAATATAATGGAAGGACAGGCATTGTGCGCGGCCGCCTGGCGGGGCTGCACCTCCCCCGCCATCCAGATCATCCGCTGGATCCCAGTCAAGGAGTGCTCACCGCCTCCCCACTCAATAAGTCGGTGACGTCATCCCTGGCCTTCCCCTCCGCGCGCCTTCTTCCTGCCTCTTCCGGCCTCCCCTGCGCATACACCCTCCTCCCGACATCGCCGCACAACGGCCACTCCCTCCACTCCCTCCACATGCACCCGGCCGCTCCTCTGCTAATGTTTTTGAAAAAAAAAACCCTACACACCTTCAAATGCCCGCCCGTATCAAAGAACAGATTCTCCGGCTTGATGTCGCGGTGCGCGACGCCCTGCGAGTGCAGGTAGCCCACGCCGTGCAGGATCTGCTTGAAGCAGCACTCGACCTGGGGGTGAAGGAAGTGAGCATAGGGTTGCGAGGGAGAAAGGAAGATTATGAAGGACGAAGGAGTGAGAACCGGACGCAGGCGATGGATGGAAGGGCAAGAAAATGACGAAGCGGGGTAAGGGGGAGGGTAACGAAATGACCAGCAGGAAGAATGTAGACGGCATGGTCAGGGCGAGATAAAAATGAATAGATATCGCAAAAAAAAAAGGGGGGGCTGTAGGAAAAGAGAACGAAGGGACACCCACCTCACTCGGACTCATCCCGCCCTTCTTGATCGCGGCGTACAGGTCCCCGCCGGGGCAGAACTGCAAAAGCAAAAGCGTACGTCAGCATTCTTTTCCTCTCTCTCGATTTGATTACGTAGGCAAGAGGGAGAGAAAGAGAGAGGGATAGCAGATAGCCGTTAGTGAACAGAAAAAAGAAAGAGGCCGTCGGGGGCGGAGGACCACGACGCGGGTGCAGTCGGGAGGAGAGATGGGCGTCGGTATCGATGGCAGCGTCAAGACCAAAACAGGCCGGCCGCCAGACATCGCAATACACTGCCCATCGACACCCAAGACCCGGCCCAGACCCGCCCGCATCGGACAGCCAAGCACGTCGACGACATGGCACCGCAGCGATGCGCCGTCCTCGAAACGTCCAAGTCTCGACATCCGGGACCTCGTCCGTTTGAGCACACGCGTCTGGCTGGGCATTGGCCCTGCTCCTCCGAGCGTCGGACACGCTCGGCCGACTGTGCTCCAATGCCGCCTTCGCGACGCATTCCTCCCCTCGTTAAAGCACGCCGTCCTCGATGGGGTATCACCGCCTCCCGCAATGGCCGGGTCAAGGTCGCCCAGCAGCGCGACTCCTTCTCCGTCTCTATCCAACGCGATGGGTACCACCGCCTCACCCTCCGTGCGCTGCGGCGTGGATGGGGTATGGCCTTCCCCCTTGCCAGTGCCGACGAGGCGCCGAGCACCCACCACGAAGCTCCGGGTCAAGGTCGCCAAGCAGCGCGACTCCGCCTCTATGCAGCACGATGGGTACCACCGCCTCATCCTCCGTGTGCACGGAGGATGGGGTATCGGCCTTGCCCCCACCGCCAGCGCCAAGCACCCATCGTAAAGCTCCGGGCCGTACACTCGGTCACCCCCAAACGGTGAATATCGCAAAGCGAAAATACGAGAAAAAAAAGAGAGAAAAAAACGCACCTCCATAACCTCACACCACCTCCCCTGCTCGTCCTGCACGAGGTCGACCGTCTCGACGACGTTCACGTGGTGTAGCGTCGAGCTGTGTGCGTCGTTAGTATGAGTATAGCGGGGAGTAAGAGTAGACAGAAAAGAAGAATTCAAATAAAATGAAGCAAAAATATGTAAAAAGGGAAATATAAAGGGACAGCGACGACGAAGCGCAGGGATTAACGAATACGAAACGAAGGGTGGGTGAGTAAGAATCGGGTGAAATGCAGGAACAATGTGATATCGAGAAACTCGAGGTCGAAGCTCTCGAAAGCAATGCGAAAGACAGACGCCATCGAGGCGAAGAACACATAGAACGAAAGAACGACGACCCACCTTATACAAAACTCGGCCGTCAGCTTCTTCACGTACTCCTTCTCCGTCTCCGTGCGGCGGCGCTTGCGGAATTCCTGTGGGATGAGCGTTAGTTCTCTGTTATTGCTTTCTTTCGTATGAAGAAACGATGGGTGGGTGGAGGCGGCGAGGGGAGAGCACGGCACATCAAGAGAGCGGCATGCAGAGTCGGGGCAAGGCAAGACAAGGCAGCGAAAAGCCCCCCGTCCCCGTCCCCGTCGTCGCGTTCCGCCGCCTTTTTTGCCAGACGCAGGGTCCACTCCTGGCTTTCTCCTGCTCCGCTCCGTTTCTCGGCCCCACCGCGTCCGCGCACCACACATCGAGGATACGTGGAGCGCAGAGTATGACGCTCGCAACGCACATAGTGCAAATACGTATTATGAGGAATGGAAAGACAGAGCGACACCCACCTTGACAGCATACATCTTCTCCCCCTCCGAGCGGTCCCACTTGTGCGCCAGCCGCACGACGGACGTGGCGCCCTTGCCGATGGCGACCTGCGTGAGGTGCGTTAGCGCCGAAAACCAAGACCGAATTGATAAAGACATAGCGAGGAAGCGAGGAAAGGAATGAATAAAGAGGGATGGTGGGAGGGTGCGGAGCGTGGAGACGCCGACGTCGCAGATGCGGACGACACCACGCCCGCCCCAGGTCCCACGGCCACCGACCACGCTGCCGGCTAAGCGCACCCCCGACCGATGCCGATTCCGCACCCGCACGGCGAAAACAGCGCAATGCCGGCAATGCACCCGCCCCTGAGCGCTCGAAGCTTTTGAGCGGTTGGGCCACAGGCGAAAAGGGCGCATCCCCGCCCTCCGTAGTTTCCGCGCAAAGGCACCGCGGTCCGCTCCCATCCCATCCCCCTCTCCCTCCCCTCCCCCCAAACCTCCATTATTTCCCCCACAAAAAAAAAACCCCCATTGAGATTTCGGAAGAAAAACGTCCACACACCTTCTGACAAACCCCATACTTCCTCGTCAGACTCGCCGTCTCGCTCCCCTTGTTGCTCCCCCCTTTATTTGAGCCCCCGTAGGCAGAGCCCGACTTGGAGCCCTTGTTCGAGCCGGACTTGGAGCCCTTTCCTTTCGTCGAGCCTGGGGAGGGGTGTTAGTTAGTTTTGCTGTTTCGGGATGCGGGAAAGAAAGTTTTGCCGGTTTTGCGAGACGGGAAAGGAAAGAAAACGCGAAAAGGAAAGAAAACGCGGGAAGAAATGCAACTCGGGGATGAATAGAACAGAAAGAAGAGAAGAAAGAATCGGCACGTCCACCGCCAACTCGAAAACAACGCCAACTCGAAAACAGAACAGAACTCAAACAAAAACTCGAACCAAAAAACCCACTCGAAGATAATAAACAGAAAGAAGAAACAACTCACCCTTCCACCCAACGCTCCCGCCCTCGCTCTCGCTATCCCCCTCGCTATGCCGCGAGCTGGCGTTGCTCCGCGCGGACGAGCGGCGCGAGAGCTTCGGGCCGGAGGCGAGCAGGTCTTTCAGGGTGAATTTGTGGGAGGGGGCTAGAAGTGGGGAGAAGGGAGTTAGCGAGCGTTCTTACAGATATAGCGGATGGAGGATGGGTGGGGGGAAAGAGGGAAGGAGAGGGAGGGGAAGGGAGGGGATACAAGGGGATACAAGGGGACACAAGGGGGATGGATGGATGGGAGAGGAGGATGGGTGCGAGAGATGCACGACGGTACCCCATGACGCCACGAGGGACGACCCGTACACCAACACTGGCCTCCACGTCCCAACGCTCGTCCAGGCCTGGACACCACATGCCGCTGCGGTACCAGGGCCCAGGATGGGCGCCGTATAGCATCCCACATAGTGACGACGTCTCCACCTCCCTCTCGCCGACGCTGCTTATGCCAACTAAGGAATCAAAGACGCAACGCAACGCACCATGGCTGGCCTCGCTGCTCGCCACGCTCGCAGCCCTCGACGGCGCCCTCTGCGCGGGGACCGCGGGCGTGTTCGGGGCGGACTTGGCGTTGCTTGGATTGTTGGTGGGATTTGAGCTTGGAGGATTTGATGCCGCGCCTGTTTTCGAGTATAAAGATCAGTGCGTTAGCAGGAGCACTTGATATACAGAAGAAGGCGAACGCACCACTCGTACTCGCGGCCCTCTTCACCGACGGCGTCATCGGCGGCGGGGTCGGCGACGACGGCGCCGTCTGCGACTGCAGCGGCTTCGGTTTCGAATTGGGGTTGGCCGCGGTGGGCGTCGGCGTGTCGTCGTCGCCTCTTGACTGTGCCTTCATCGTCGGCGTTGCTGATGTAGACGAGGAAAATGGGGCGTTCGTGAGCGTGGCGTCGCTCGACGACTTGGATCGCTGTGGGTGTGGGGTATTGGGCAATAAAGAGGCGGTATTCGTTGGCGGATACGGGGAAAGGGAAGAGGCCGAGGCAGCGAGCAGATCCTGGCGGGTGTTCCCTGGCTGCTTGTCGTACGTCGCCGCCACATCGTCGGGCGGCGGGAGCGGGACGCTGGGCGCGCGGGGCATCGTCGGGGCTGGGTTCTTGTTGTTCTTGTTCTTGTTGTTCTGGTCCGTAGCTGAGATGGTCCGAGAAATGGGATGCGGTATGGTGTAAGTGACTGGTGTGGGATGGGATGGGATGGATATCCGTCTAGGGAGAATTCGAAGCCTGGAGCCAAGGGATCTGTGGTCGGTGAATAAGGAAAGCAAGATTTTCCTCCGTCGCAAAGTCGGGTAAGCAGGCGCAAAGGCAGTGCTTGCTCGCCCGAGTCCGAGTAATCCGTTTTCTTCCTCCTCTGTTTCAATCCTAATCCTTTCTCGTCTGTCTCCTTTCCTTTCTTGCTTTCGTCTCTTCTCGTCTCGTCAAGCCTCCACCTCAAACAACAACGAGCGGCATCTCTGCCAGTAGACGGTGGTATGGGTGGGTGTGGGTGTGTCGATGGGTGTGAGCGGTAGGTACGCTCAAGGCTCGAGCGAAGAGAACGAGCCCGTCGCACCGTGACAAAACCAAACAACCCGGTCGGTCTGGCCACCAGCGTAATTCCCGCACCAAACCACGCGCCGATAATTCCTTCCGGGATGCTTGGTCAGGCTTTTTTTTAGGCGCTGTCAGGATTTTAGCGATTGGCGGCAGGTTATTTTCGATTGGCGGCAGGCGGCAGGCAAATCACATCTTAGCGAACATCAATCCATCCCATCGTCCAATCGCAGCCTGCGTACTCATCGCATCCCGCGTACTCATCGTACGGCGAAAACGACTCCCGGCGTGCGATGTGCACGGATTATATTACCAAGCGGCTTCAGTCCAGCCAGGGGTCATTCAAGCCATTTCAGTTCCCGCTTACAATTACACTTGTAAGCAGGAATGGACGTCGTCGATGACGAGCAACGATGCTCCGAGGCCTGGGCAGGTCTTTGACTCTTGGGATCAACTTTGGATATTCCGAGGCGCCTAGGAATCTATATGATCCGACCCAGTCTCCGAGGAGCGGCATCGGGCGTACTCGGGATGGCAGGGTAGCGATTACTATGGAATGCTGATTAGATTATTGTACGATTTATCTCGTTCGATACTGGGTAGTAACAGGCAAGTCATGCTATGGCGAAAGCAAAAGAGAGCCAGTTTTCGAAAATAATGAAACCAGAAAGATGAAGAAAGAAAGAAGAAAAAAAAAAGAAACCTTCGTGCGCATTCATGGCCTGACCCGGACTCGAACCGAGGACTTCCTCTGAAAATCGAAACTACATAAAATTGCGATTATAAGAGGAGATGTAACCACTACACCATCAGGCCATTGTCAATGATGGACTGGGCTCTATATGTACTCCTGTTTCATCCTGTATGCCATGCAAACTCTCCACACAAGATTCCAGATTGTCGAAAACCGCCCTTGAGTTGAGATAAATTTTAACGAGCAAAAAAACAAAAGTGTCGACGAAGTGAGGTAGGGCCTGACCCGGATTCGAACCGGGGACTTCCTCCAAATATTACCACGGACACAAGGGAGGTCCAAATGAAGAGCACATGTAACCACTACACCATCAGGCCATCCCGCACTTGCATCTCGGTTATCTCATTCTTCAATTCCTTGCTGCACCAAATCCATTACACTGCGATCAATGTACATAACATCCCGGCTGGACAAAAACTGACAATGCCAGAGTGCATTTTGCGAGGATGGTTGAAAAATCCGATGAGTTGAGATAAATTTTAACGAGCAAAAAACAAAACAAAAAAAAGTGTCGCAAAAGCGAGGCAGGGCCTGACCCGGATTCGAACCGAGGACTTCCTCATAAGATTACAAGCGGCAGTGCAGATAAAGAGGTTGTGTAACCAGTACACCATCAGGTCATCCTTACACCATTGCTCTGTCTCCGAACACCTTCTTTCCCTTTCATCCCACATCGCAGACACAAAAGCTCATTTAAATAGCAAGTCTTCTTCTTCTCAAATGGCTTGAAAGCAAGTGTTCTTCTGAAATTGAATTCAGGGTGAGAGCACCCATCAATTCAAGGTGAGAGCACTCTAAGGATTATTGGGGGGGATAGAAAGTCTAATGAGGTGATATGAATTGTCTGATGAGGTGATATGAATTTTGAGGCAAAAAAAAAAAAAACTTCAGCAGAGTGCAACTAGGGCCTGACCCGGATTCGAACCGGGAGCCTCCTCTCATAAGCCTCATGGTACAGATGTATATTAAGAGGACGTGTAACCACTACACCATCAGACCATACTATCATCTGCCACTGTGAAATATTCATTCAACTTTAATTCCTTGCTGCACCAGGCGTCAGTGACATTATGATGTAAATCCTGGCAGCCTGACAAAAACTGCCACTGCAAGGATTCTACTTTCTTGAAAGACTCAAATGAGATGATATAAATTGGTGTGGGGTTCAAAAGCAGAATAACCGATGAGGATGCAACCGAGGACCTAACCCGGATTCAAATCAGGGACTTCCTCAAAACCCTCTGTGAATATAGCAGAATCATTGAGGAGATGTAAACACTACACCATTAGACCATCTAAAGTCAAGACAAAAGATAGCAGAGTGCATTATTATTATTGTGAGGATTATCGAGGACGGACATAAATTTGGAATTGAAAAGCAAAAACTTTGCAAATCTTAACCTGGGCCTGACCCAGAGTCGAACTAGGGACTTCCTTATTGGAAGTGTCCTACCAGATGAAGGATTCTGTAGGCACTATCAGTTGAAAGCAAGATAGTGAATGAAGTGCTATGACCTCCATATTCCATGAAAAAATGCCTTAGAGGTGAATTGGGACATGATAATTTGATCACATTATTTTTGCTTAAACACAGCTCCAACATATTTATAAAGGTTCGGCCGTAGCACAAACTCACCAGAAAAACCCACCCATTTTTGCTTGCATCTATCTGCCCATCTACAGTCATCTGCCAACAGGCTGTCATCCAAAAAAAACCATCCTGTGGAGAAGGCTGTAAAATTCCCTGTGGAACGGGACAGCTACCTGTTTCACAGGACCTGTAGAACCGACGCTACCAGCACGGTGTGCAGCCCTACTGTACTATTAAGTTCAATTCGACACCGGGTGTGACCCGTGACGATTTGAACCAAATTCGACATCCGACAAACAGCCGCCGTGACCGTGACCGGTGGCCAAAATTCGACATTTTTCAACACCAAAACTCGAAAAAACGGCATTTCCAGGCGAACCCTTGGTGGTGTCACGGCGGACCAATTCGACAACAGGTCCTGGTGACCCGTGACACTGACCAGAATTCGACACCGACAAGGGTCCCCGTGACCCGTGACTGTCGAATTGAACTTAATAGTACAGTATCAATAAATGTGTTGAATACATAACACACCGAAGACGGAATTATATCAACTTACCCTACAATGTGAATGAAACTTGGGTCAATCCAGCACAAAATTCTATGGCGTTCAGAATGCACATTTAATAATACGCTATGAGAGGTAGCGTAAATTTGGATTGCCTCAAAGGAGGGAGCGGAAAATTCAAGAATTTCCGCTCCCTCCGTTATTCTCCCTTGGAGTCCAATAAGTAGCGCAAAGACGGAAATTTCACAAAAAAGGTAGCGCAAAACACAAAAACGCGTAGATACATAGCGTATTATTAAATGTGCATTCTGAACGCCATAAAATTCAAGCAAGTGGATTGTGCCTCTTTTTCTTATCCTGGAAAACGGCGGATTAGACCGCAATCTGTGGCTGTTTCCAGGTCGTGTATTGAGTATCTTTCTCCGAGGGAGGAAAGAGGGATGGAAAGATGATCTTTTCCCCATCAGAACAAAGAAGAGCTTTCAGTATCCATTTCCAACTAAAAGAACCCCTTTCCAAAATTCCTTTGTTCTCCTTTGTTTCAAATTTTGGAAAGAGCTTCTTTCCTCACAATTGGAAACGGTTGCAGAAAGTTCACCTTTCCATGAGTCTTTCATGTCTCAAAGAAAGATGATGATTGAATGGCCCTGGAAACAGGTACATATTGCACCTAAACCCGGTGCACTTTCCCCGCGTAGGAAAAGAAGTAAAATCCCCTTACCTGAATTGTGTGCGAGATTGTCCTACCACCCTTTCACATTGTGGGGTAAGTTGAGATAATTCCGTATTTGGTGTGTAAAAAAATAGGTGGAATGTGATTGTGGAACACTTTAGAATCTCCAAGATTAGTGTTCATAGCCAAAGAAACAAGACATGATTCTATATCCAGCATGGCTCCACATTATCAACACAACAAAAAACAACCCTGTGCAGATTCTAATGATGGTGACCTGTGTGAAGGACCAGAGCAATACCCAACAATCCAGAGGCAGAAACCAATGTGATCTATCGAAGATAAATCAGCCAACACAAAAGGGAAAGGCAGCCGGCGTTTTCGGGAGCTCACTCCGGAAAAAATGATTGCTTTCCACCAAATTAGACCTGAGCCCAAAATTACACCGGCAATTGGTGGTCCTATCAGCGAGGAAATTCCGACTGGGAAGAGAGCAAGTCCCATGATCCTGCTGTGTTGCAAGTTTAGCCTGGGTTGAATGTGATGGAGTAATCCTGATAAAAAGAGTTTAATACTTACCCCATGTCTGCTTCACGAGGCACAGGTGCTGCAACAACAGGAAGATAAAGACCTATTGCTGTTCCAAATTAAAGTTATGAAGGATCAGTCGGAGTCTTGTGTGTTAGTGGTATAGCTAGCGCACTTGAACCGAAGAAGAAGCCAAAACTGCCATGTAGAATCTCAGCTTTAAGAGAATGAGACTGGAACTCAACAGCGTACAGGATTGAAAATAATATTCAGCTTTATTCCCTGCAGCTAGCATGACGAATGAGACCATGCCTTTGGTATACTATCAGCATTGAGTCAGCCGCGGATAACGGAGGTGCTTACCATTGGTGCATACACATGCGATGTAC
>JARJCP010000288.1:0-22903 GCA_029281795.1 Mycena crocata | reverse complement strand
GTATTTTCCCCAGTATGTATGAACCCATTTTTTCCCTCTGTTCACACAGTTACGGAGTGCTAACCCACTGTCATACACTCAAATTCGCACTTTTGCAAAATGCGACATTTTCACATACAGCGGGCATCGGTGGACTTCGGCTAAATCTGAGAGCGGATATTTGATGGACATAGCTCCCCTGACTTTTGATGCGGTGCGTGGCCTTTCCTCGCACGACTTCACGCACTTATGCATATTCCAGATACCGTGCTCCGCCGCTGCACCTCCCCGTATCTCCCTACGCCCCCTCTGCAAAGGGATTTATTACAAGTCACCACACCCATTTACCCTCAATTTGGGTGGCCTTAAGACGCACTCAAGAGCTCAATTCGAATTCCAAAAATCAATGCAGGACTCGAACATCAGTCCGAATCCGGCGACTGAAATCTTCGAGATCTCGGCTAAATATGGCGCTAAATTCCTTCCCATGCTTCCTATCCTTACGCGTCTCGTTGCTGAGCGGCTGCGCGGTAGCACAGCGCGTGCTAGCGTATTCTGTGTTTACACCACTTGCGCACCCCGCGACCATCCCAGATCTCCGGATCTCATGTGAGTGATTCGTTATCACCCACATTTCATTCCCACACGGCGAGGTTGGTCCGCCGGCTGTGCGGGTACACGGATGGGCTGGGGGTATATATACCGCGACCGCCGGCCTCGCATGTAAGCCCCCATCATCTTCCCTCCCTTCACTTTTCCTTGCCCTTCCTGTTCGGATTTTGTTTCCGCCATACTCTCATCCTGCATTGTTCGCTTGACCTTCGGGGTCAACAAGATTGAATTTCGCGTCTTTCACAAGTTGAATTTCGCGTTTTTTTCCTTGCTCGGATTCTCTATGCATATACCCACGGCGAATTTTATGCTGGTGTGGTTGGATTTTGGTGCATTCATTCGTGTATGCATCTCTCATCGCTCCCAGCGCGTTGAGTCCTTGACTCTTCGCATTTTTACTGGCTGTGCGTTGCCTCGGACTTCCCTCTCTCATTTTCTTTTCGATCTCCTCTTTTGTGGCTGGGTTCCACCATTGCATCGCGCTTCATTCGCGGCTTCAATTTTTTCCCCTCCCTCTCTGCTCCGACTCCCTGGATCTTTGGGCTTCAGCACTTTGTGTGCTTTATTCCCACTTCTGCGAAGTTCAACTTCGCTCAATTTTGCCCATTCGAATCGGGATCCATTCATTTGGATCTGACTGCCTCGCGCCTCAAGTGTGGTGCAGTTTGTTATGCTTGTTTCTGCGGCAGTTCGATCTGCTTGTCTTTCCTCCGTATTCAACTGCACTCGGAGCGCTGCAAGTTCCGCTTCCGTTTCCCTCCGAGTCACAGCCTTTTTTTCCACGTCTCCATTCGAATCCTGGCTTCATTACACAAGCCTCATTCCCCTCGGATCCAGATCGCAATCCTGCAGGTTCCATGTTGTAGTTCCAAGTTCGCTCTTTTCCCTCGAGTGCATTTGACTTGGTTTCAAGTCAGTTCGCATTCCATCTGTGCTGCAACCCTCCCACTTCATTTCATTTCGTTTCTTTTCTTTTCATTCCTGTCCGAGACTGGTTTCGACCGCTTGCTTGCCTCTCCTTTCCCCGCGCTCTGAATGCCGAGCCACTTTCGCTGCCGACTCGTCATCGCACTCTATGCCTTGTGGTGTTCGCAGCGCTGCACTTTGAACTCATCTTAAGACTGCGCCACTTTGAACTCATCTTGAAAATTTGCAGTTCGCGTCGTCGCCAGCCCGTTTACAGTTTGCGCGTGGTCGATTCAGGTGAGTTTCCTGCATGCATTCATTCCGTTGATTCTATTTTTACTGACCTATCTATCTTTCTGCAGGTCTTGACGCGATTATTCGATTCGACACCATCGACGCGGTGGTTCGACTCTCCTGCTTGACGCGATCCATCCGACTCCCTAGACCCAATTCTGCCCCGCAAGATCTCCGCCCACTCAGCGCGTTCAACACCCAGCGGATCGACTTGAAACTGCGCCGATTGCGTGCTCTACTCGGCCGCACGTTGCCTGGAATTGAAAGATGATGAGGTGAGCTTGGATTCGTTGATTAAGCGTTGTTTGACTCACTTGTTTGCAGGTCTCGATTAGACGCCATTCCATTCCCCGTTTCCGTCTCGATCCACGCGGCGCCCGCCAATTGAACTCGATTCGAACGACACGGGACTGCGCCTCGTCACAACGCGGCTCGGCGCGATTCGACGCAGGACACGCACCGGTGCGATTCGAACGGCACGGGACGCGCGACTCCGTTCCCCGCGAAGCGCGCCATGCGAGTCGGGACCAATGGCGGACGGAGAAGGGCTGGGTGCGCCGCGTTTACGGGAACGAGCGACTCGCTGCAAAGCGGTCGTGCGACCAGGAACGACGCACAACGCTGTCGCTCGCGCGGATGCCGCCGCGCCTGGGGACGCACTCAGCGCGCGACTTGACGCAACAGCAGCGGCGCGGACACACAACGGTGCCGCTCGACTCGTTTGGCAAGATGCGGCGCGCCTCGGCGCTGGGATGCGTCTGGACTCGCGCCGGAGCAGTGCTGGGATTCGGGCCGAGCTGGGGTATACGGCGGGCGGAGAGGACGTGGCAGTTGCGCGCACGAAGGGACGGACCGGCGGCGCTCGAGGGGACCCGGCGGCGTGGATGCGCTCGACTTGCAGGCGGACAGGGATTAGCATAGAACACAAGGGAGGGGATGTAGTACACGCACCGTATCGGGTATCACCGGGCTCCTCGTCTTGTGTGAGCGGTAAGGTGTGCTGTGAGCGGGGAGACCAGAAGGAATCGAGTCGGCGCTGGAGGCGGGCAGCGACAGGGGCGGTGGCGTCATCGATGAGAGCGGACTGGAGAGGGATGCGGAGGCTATGACGTCGCTGTAAGCTCTTTAAGTTTTCGGGAAAGAAGTGAATCATGACTCTGACATAAGCTCGCACGCCGCATTCTTACCGCGTTACTTACGCGTCGCCCTTGCTCCGACAACACGCCAGTCTCAGCCAGGGATGGCTGACAACAAACTGGGTCCTAAAGTAACGACTCAATCTACACGGCCTCCGAGAATCGGGCGACTCTGGCTGACAGGATGCGTCCTAGCAGCCTTCCTCCTCGTCCAGCTCACAGCCAAAGTATCACCGCCATTCGTGTTCTTATCTCGCGCTGAACACGTCTATAGATCTTTACTGGATCTGAGGCGCATTCCGGGGTACATCTCACCGAGTCTGGCTCATCTAAAGAGCGCACGGCGGACGTGCGTTTCGATAGCTACAGTCTCATTCTGAAAGGGCAGCGGGTGTTCTTGCAGTGCGTGGCGCATATCATATTCAATAATTCGAAAAGATCTAACATGAGAATACTCAGCTCTGGAGAATTCCACACCTGGCGGCTCCCCGTACCATCGCTATGGCCCGACATCCTCGAAAAGACCAAGGCCGCCGGCTTGAACGCGATCAGCATCTACACACACATGGGCCTCCTAAACCCATCTCGTGGCGCCGTAGATCTCGATGGCTTTCGTGCGCTCAAGCCGCTGTACGAGACTGCGATGGCTGCGGGGATATGGGTCGTTGTGCGTCCGGGTGAGTTGTCTTTCATCTTTCAATTTCTGTACAAGCAGTTAACCTGATAAACTATTGACTCGATAAATAAACAACAGGACCGGTGAGATTTCTTTCTGTTCTGCAAATAAATTCGAGGCTTATGGATACGTATCTAGTATATAAACGCGGAAACGTCCGCCGGAGGGATAGCCCACTGGGTCACCACCGAAGTTGCCGGCCAGCTGCGCACGAACGACTCGGATTGGAGCGCCGCGTGGCAGGATTACATCCAGGCGATCATAAAGGAGACGGTGCCGTACCAGATTAACGAAGGCGGTCCTGTTATCGGTGGGTTTGTCTCTGCGTTCGTATACAATCCAGAATCATGATCAATTCTTTGTCGCAGCCATTCAGCTGGGTACGTCCTTGATTCTAATCTCACCACACGCACCACACGACCCACTCCAGACAACGAATACACACAACACGACCCAGGGCACGCAGAGTACTATGAGGAGCTCAAGGCGGTGTTCCACGCGTCGGACATCGTCGTGCCGCTGACATACAACGACCCCAACCAGGGGGGTAATTTTATTAATGGGACGGTGCGTTCTGCGTTGAGTCCACTTGCAATTCTCCGTCCAACTGTAAGTGTAAGTCTCTAATGGAATTATATTTCAGGGGGCAGTCGATCTATACGGGTGAGCTTCAAAATTGGCACCACATTCTTTTTCTTCTCGTTGCGCCACATTCTGTTTTCTTCCACGCAACATGCAGTCCACCTGATTAAATTAAACATTTTCACAGCCTAGACTCCTACCCGCAGCGCTTCGACTGCTCGCACCCGGACGTCTGGCGCCCGGTCGTGACGAACTACCACGAGTACCACGCGCGCGTTAACCCGTCGCAGCCGTGGTATATACCTGGTGCGTTTTCTTCATTCTGCATGCGTAGTCCTTCGCTCTACTGCATGAGGTCGCGCTTAGTTGTAATGTGATTGTGTTTCGCGCAGAATTCCAAGCAGGATCGTTCGACGCGTGGGGGCCGGGGGCACCGGGTGCGTTATTCGCTGCGTGTCTCCGTCTCAAACCTCGGGAACAATGTGTAATATGTAACAGGCTACGCCCCCTGCGCCGCCCTGACCGGCCCCGCTTTCCAGTCCGTGTTCAACCTGCAGCTCTGGGCGAGCAACGCGAAGATGATTAATTATTATATGCTTTATGGGTACGTCTGTGGATCATGCTCCTCCGATCTTCTCCTCTGTCTTTAAAGTTGCATTGATGCTGATTGAACAACGTTTGCTTTGCAGGGGCACGTCGTGGGGCGCGCTGCCATTTCCGTGCGTTTTAGCGGTATCGTTGTATCTTGCCCGTCGCTGATCTGTGATTTGTTCACGACGACAGGGGTATTGTTCTCTTCGCAAATGCTACAAGAGTGTGGCTCTGATCATATAATGCAATGTGTAGGTGTACACTTCGTACGACTACGGCGCACCGGTGGGTAATTCATCCCATCCCATTTCAGTAGAATGCTAACAACTACACGGTACACGCTTCATCAATAAATACAACGCTGTTTTATTCGACACCGTAGATCACCGAGTCGCGCGCCCTCACAGCGAAATACGACGAGCTGAAGCTGCAGGGGATGTTCGTGCGCTCTTCGCCGGACTTTACCAAGACCGACTCGCCGGTCGCATCCTCAACAGCACGATGGGAAGACGGGCGCCCCACAACGATTGCAAGGTTGAACTTTACTGATCGCAATGATTGCTCACTGTCCCGCCGCCTTTCTGAAAAAAAAAAAACTCTCTCCAAAGTTCTTCTGCGTGATTTTCCATCGTTTCTCATCCCCCTGCAACCAAAATTTCTGGGCCGCTTTCTTCGTTTCTCGCCCGAGATGCCCGGCGGCAACCAGATTGAAAGCCCGGTCAAAGCGAAGGGCATATTTATATTCAGGGCGCCGAGTCTGTGCATGTTCCAAGTGCTGGAGTCGAATCTGCTATGTTGAACATGAACCGTGATTTGTTGTGAATCACTGGCTTGAGTTGAACGGACATGAGAGCCACAACAAAACTCGACCGGCGTGCAAACTAGACGCCGCTTCAAAAAACCTGCTATCTAACCCATAGACCGGCCCTAAAGAGGGTGGAATTTCGCTTTCATTTCTGAGTGCAGTCTGGAAAACAAGAGAGGTAATGAAAGTTGTATCGATTTTATTCAGAACTAGCGTCGAGCGATACAAAAGTACTACTTTGATGCAGAAGTGGATTACTGACTACTGCGCCGTGATTCAGTTCAGAGTACATACTGGGTCAGGAATTGAAAGCCACGGAAGAGCGGGTTCTCACCCGAGATGCCCGAGAGGTGGGTACAGCTGATTTTTGACGGAAATGGACACATTTGAACACATACCTGGGCCGAAATTGGGGGGCGGGCTTGGATTTTGGGTTAAATGGCGCGGAATTCCAAGCCAGCCGTGTGAGCGGGGAATGTCTTAAACTCGACATGCTTAATATGACAGTCACAAAGATCTTGTGCGGCTCCTAACGGCAGAAAAAGTGGGTGTGGATCGTGAGGTCCTCACTTTGATAATAATAAAAACGGAAGCACTGTGAACGACCTGTAAACCGGATTATTGAGGCAAGAATGAAACTCAAAGCATTACTCACTGGTTCGGTAACCTCGCCTGCGGGACTGCCGAAAATTGAATTGTGGAGAATTGCATTGCGCAGCAACTCGGCGTCCACGCGCAATTGAAGCAGGGAAACCGCGAGAATGTAGTGCAAGCGATCTTGGCACCGCTATGCGGCTATGCAACGCGTCGGGGAGCGCGAAAAACACGGTGTGTTGATAGTCGACGCCACGTTGGCCTCTGGCGGCAAAAAATCTGGAAAAAAGGGCATGAGAACGCCGCCAAAAACGCAGTAAAATTAGACCAACATGTCAAAAAAATCCTTTGCTCGCGGGATTTTGATCGTCGTGTAAACCGTGTTGTGGCGGCATATCAAATCCACGCCGCGTTCGCCTCTGCCGGTGAAACTTCCGAAAAAAAAAGCTTCGGAACCCGATCAAAATAACAGCGTACCTGCAAGGAATTCCTGCTCGCGGAATTTCGATATGCCGTGTAAGCGCTTCCGCTGCCGCTACGCGGCAGCGCGGCTCACGGGTGCGTGGGGGATACTGGCGTTTGGGGAAATACGGTGCTTTGAAGCCATAGCAGGGCGTTGGCCTCCGGCGGCAAAAAATCTGAAAAAAGGTCTTAGCAAAATGTGAAAATTCAAATCCGCAAGGGGTTACACACTGAATTTGAGCCCGCTCGCGGGATTTCGATACATCGTGTAATCGCTTCCGCCGCCGCGTAGGTGTGCGAAAGTTTCTGCTGTATGATGAGTTTAGGGTGGGGTGTTGGCCTCCGGCGGCAACTCTTTTTTGAAAACAGGCCGTCAGCATAGCGTCGAAATGCAAATCCGCTCGCGGGAATTCGATACGTCATGTAATCGCTTCCGCCGCCGCTGCGCGGCGGCTCGCGGTTGGGCGGCATACGAAAACGACGAGGTGAACACGCCCTTTTGAACTTCCAGCGCCGCGTTGGCCTCCGGCGGCAAATTTTCTGAGGAAAAAGTGTCAGCATGGACGCAAAAATGGTGTTCTAAATGGGGATGCACCTGAAATCTATCCCTGCTCGCGGGACGTCGATAGAAACAGTAATCGATGTCGCCGCCGCTGGGCGGCGGCTTAGCAGAACGAGGGATACAAGACATGGCGCCTGGGCACATCTTGCAAGGTGAGGAATGTGTTAAAGTGCTCAAATTGCCATCGAAACACAACTGGAAACGAGTACACACCTCAGGACATCAACAGATATAATAGTCCATCTCGCCGCCGGTATGCGGCGGCTCGCGCGGCACGACAGCGTGGAAGCGGTCGAGCGAGATATTCACTGAATTGCGAGCGAGTGTATTGGGGAGAAGGAGGTCGGTAAAGTGTCTGAAAAATTCCGTCAAGATGCCATCGAAAGACAAGTGAAAATGGAGACACACCCGAAATTTTACCCGGCTCGCGAGACGTCGATACATATAGTAATCGACGTCGCCGCCACCGCACAACGGCAAAAGTACGGGTAATTGCCCATTGCCATTTGCGGGGCATTGGCCTCCGGCGGCGAAATTCCTGAAAAAACGGCGTCAGAGTACCATCAAATTCGCAGAAAGACAAGCACGTACCTCAATTTTGATGTCACTTGCGGATCATCGATATGTGGTGTCGGTGGGTGGCTGGCGCCGCTGCGCGGCGGCTCGGGGGTGCGTTGTGCGAGGAAGTAGGTGGCAGCGGTGGTGGTGGTGGGGAAGAAAGAGGGATGGGTGCGTTGCCGAATACCTAGGCAACCAAATACGCGAAGGCATACTTACGTGACGTCGAGAAATCAGGATACTTTACCGAGATGTAAATGATCGGCCACCGCTCCCGCCGCCGGAGGATGTAGGAAGGGATGGGAAGTAATGAGTACCAAGAAATAAAGGTGTTTGCACCGCGTTGAATCATTTCGGACAAAAAAAAACAAATCCAGAGCCTGTGGCACAAATTTCAAAATGGCGTGGAATTGAATATTGAGGAAAATTCTCCTCGGGGTGTGCGTAAGAAAGATTCCGCTGGGCGCCGATGCTGGAAAGCCTAGACCGTAATCAGGTCTATGAGGAAAGAAAACGGCAGCCCCAAGTCTCGGCTACCGAGATATCGGCATCCCGTTCGGGCCGCCAAAAATTGATCAGACAGAAAAATCTCGCCGCAACGAGTTACTGAGGATCAGTGAGCGAAATTAGACAGATTTCACACACGTACAATGACAGCATGCTGCTCCAGCGTGTAGAATGCGTAAAATTCATCTATCCCCGTAGAAAATTTCGACCGAGCTTGAAATATTTCGGCGGGAAAGGTCCAGCGGCGAAATAACATGTGAGAGCCACAGAATTGAATGGGGGGTACCCACTTAGACACCAAGGCACCGCCATGGGCTCGGCAAACGCACTCCGCCAGGGATTTTCATTTTTCGCCATGAAAATCGGGAAAGAGAGAGCTGATGACGTGTTCTTCAAACAAGCACAAATTTAAACTCGTCCTCACGTCCATATTAGGAAGGCACCAAGACTTGCTCTTGATCTCCATGTCCGCTTTCCCTCCTCGCTCTTCCTTTCTCCCTCTCATTCCCAAAACTTGCCCGGCGTAAGGACTGACCTGTGCGGACCCATCTGGCGCGTATCAAGGCCTCAGGGACGACGGAACGCCGGCAAATGCGTTTGCACACATTTTCCGAAAAACCGGGTCTAGAAGCCTACTGCCGACGCCGCATCACGCCATATGATGGGGATCCGTTTCCTTGGGAACGGACAGCTCACACGTCGGTTTTTAGAGCGATTCACGGGGAGATGCGGGAGGAATCATTATGGTGCGTTTTCACGTTGCCCCGGGTATCCCTACCTCCCTGACCACCCTCCACCAAGTATTTTCCCCAGTATGTATGAACCCATTTTTTCCCTCTGTTCACACAGTTACGGAGTGCTAACCCACTGTCATACACTCAAATTCGCACTTTTGCAAAAATGCGACATTTTCACATACAGCGGGCATCGGTGGACTTCGGCTAAATCTGAGAGCGGATATTTGATGGACATAGCTCCCCTGACTTTTGATGCGGTGCGTGGCCTTTCCTCGCACGACTTCACGCACTTATGCATATTTCCAGATACCGTGCTCCGCCGCTGCACCTCCCCGTATCTCCCCTACGCCCCCTCTGCAAAGGGATTTATTACAAGTCACCACACCCATTTTACCCTCAATTTGGGTGGCCTTAAGACGCACTCAAGAGCTCAATTCGAATTCCAAAAATCAATGCAGGACTCGAACATCAGTCCGAATCCGGCGACTGAAATCTTCGAGATCTCGGCTAAATATGGCGCTAAATTCCTTCCCATGCTTCCTATCCTTACGCGTCTCGTTGCTGAGCGGCTGCGCGGTAGCACAGCGCGTGCTAGCGCGTATTCTGTGTTTACACCACTTGCGCACCCCGCGACCATCCCAGATCTCCGGATCTCATGTGAGTGATTCGTTATCACCCACATTTCATTCCCACACGGCGAGGTTGGTCCGCCGGCTGTGCGGGTACACGGATGGGCTGGGGGTATATATACCGCGACCGCCGGCCTCGCATGTAAGCCCCCATCATCTTCCCTCCCTTCACTTTTCCTTGCCCTTCCCTGTTTCGGATTTTGTTTCCGCCATACTCTCATCCTGCATTGTTCGCTTGACCTTCGGGGTCAACAAGATTGAATTTCGCGTCTTTCACAAGTTGAATTTCGCGTTTTTTCCTTGCTCGGATTCTCTATGCATATACCCACGGCGAATTTTATGCTGGTGTGGTTGGATTTTGGTGCATTCATTCGTGTATGCATCTCTCATCGCTCCCAGCGCGTTGAGTCCTTGACTCTTCGCATTTTTACTGGCTGTGCGTTGCCTCGGACTTCCCTCTCTCATTTTCTTTTCGATCTCCTCTTTTGTGGCTGGGTTCCACCATTGCATCGCGCTTCATTCGCGGCTTCAATTTTTTCCCCTCCCTCTCTGCTCCGACTCCCTGGATCTTTGGGCTTCAGCACTTTGTGTGCTTTATTCCCACTTCTGCGAAGTTCAACTTCGCTCAATTTTGCCCATTCGAATCGGGATCCATTCATTTGGATCTGACTGCCTCGCGCCTCAAGTGTGGTGCAGTTTGTTATGCTTGTTTCTGCGGCAGTTCGATCTGCTTGTCTTTCCTCCGTATTCAACTGCACTCGGAGCGCTGCAAGTTCCGCTTCCGTTTCCCTCCGAGTCACAGCCTTTTTTTCCACGTCTCCATTCGAATCCTGGCTTCATTACACAAGCCTCATTCCCCTCGGATCCAGATCGCAATCCTGCAGGTTCCATGTTGTAGTTCCAAGTTCGCTCTTTTCCCTCGAGTGCATTTGACTTGGTTTCAAGTCAGTTCGCATTCCATCTGTGCTGCAACCCTCCCACTTCATTTCATTTCGTTTCTTTTCTTTTCATTCCTGTCCGAGACTGGTTTCGACCGCTTGCTTGCCTCTCCTTTCCCCGCGCTCTGAATGCCGAGCCACTTTCGCTGCCGACTCGTCATCGCACTCTATGCCTTGTGGTGTTCGCAGCGCTGCACTTTGAACTCATCTTAAGACTGCGCCACTTTGAACTCATCTTGAAAATTTGCAGTTCGCGTCGTCGCCAGCCCGTTTACAGTTTGCGCGTGGTCGATTCAGGTGAGTTTCCTGCATGCATTCATTCCGTTGATTCTATTTTTACTGACCTATCTATCTTTCTGCAGGTCTTGACGCGATTATTCGATTCGACACCATCGACGCGGTGGTTCGACTCTCCTGCTTGACGCGATCCATCCGACTCCCTAGACCCAATTCTGCCCCGCAAGATCTCCGCCCACTCAGCGCGTTCAACACCCAGCGGATCGACTTGAAACTGCGCCGATTGCGTGCTCTACTCGGCCGCACGTTGCCTGGAATTGAAAGATGATGAGGTGAGCTTGGATTCGTTGATTAAGCGTTGTTTGACTCACTTGTTTGCAGGTCTCGATTAGACGCCATTCCATTCCCCGTTTCCGTCTCGATCCACGCGGCGCCCGCCAATTGAACTCGATTCGAACGACACGGGACTGCGCCTCGTCACAACGCGGCTCGGCGCGATTCGACGCAGGACACGCACCGGTGCGATTCGAACGGCACGGGACGCGCGACTCCGTTCCCCGCGAAGCGCGCCATGCGAGTCGGGACCAATGGCGGACGGAGAAGGGCTGGGTGCGCCGCGTTTACGGGAACGAGCGACTCGCTGCAAAGCGGTCGTGCGACCAGGAACGACGCACAACGCTGTCGCTCGCGCGGATGCCGCCGCGCCTGGGGACGCACTCAGCGCGCGACTTGACGCAACAGCAGCGGCGCGGACACACAACGGTGCCGCTCGACTCGTTTGGCAAGATGCGGCGCGCCTCGGCGCTGGGATGCGTCTGGACTCGCGCCGGAGCAGTGCTGGGATTCGGGCCGAGCTGGGGTATACGGCGGGCGGAGAGGACGTGGCAGTTGCGCGCACGAAGGGACGGACCGGCGGCGCTCGAGGGGACCCGGCGGCGTGGATGCGCTCGACTTGCAGGCGGACAGGGATTAGCATAGAACACAAGGGAGGGGATGTAGTACACGCACCGTATCGGGTATCACCGGGCTCCTCGTCTTGTGTGAGCGGTAAGGTGTGCTGTGAGCGGGGAGACCAGAAGGAATCGAGTCGGCGCTGGAGGCGGGCAGCGACAGGGGCGGTGGCGTCATCGATGAGAGCGGACTGGAGAGGGATGCGGAGGCTATGACGTCGCTGTAAGCTCTTTAAGTTTTCGGGAAAGAAGTGAATCATGACTCTGACATAAGCTCGCACGCCGCATTCTTACCGCGTTACTTACGCGTCGCCCTTGCTCCGACAACACGCCAGTCTCAGCCAGGGATGGCTGACAACAAACTGGGTCCTAAAGTAACGACTCAATCTACACGGCCTCCGAGAATCGGGCGACTCTGGCTGACAGGATGCGTCCTAGCAGCCTTCCTCCTCGTCCAGCTCACAGCCAAAGTATCACCGCCATTCGTGTTCTTATCTCGCGCTGAACACGTCTATAGATCTTTACTGGATCTGAGGCGCATTCCGGGGTACATCTCACCGAGTCTGGCTCATCTAAAGAGCGCACGGCGGACGTGCGTTTCGATAGCTACAGTCTCATTCTGAAAGGGCAGCGGGTGTTCTTGCAGTGCGTGGCGCATATTCATATTCAATAATTCGAAAAGATCTAACATGAGAATACTCAGCTCTGGAGAATTCCACACCTGGCGGCTCCCCGTACCATCGCTATGGCCCGACATCCTCGAAAAGACCAAGGCCGCCGGCTTGAACGCGATCAGCATCTACACACACATGGGCCTCCTAAACCCATCTCGTGGCGCCGTAGATCTCGATGGCTTTCGTGCGCTCAAGCCGCTGTACGAGACTGCGATGGCTGCGGGGATATGGGTCGTTGTGCGTCCGGGTGAGTTGTCTTTCATCTTTCAATTTCTGTACAAGCAGTTAACCTGATAAACTATTGACTCGATAAATAAACAACAGGACCGGTGAGATTTCTTTCTGTTCTGCAAATAAATTCGAGGCTTATGGATACGTATCTAGTATATAAACGCGGAAACGTCCGCCGGAGGGATAGCCCACTGGGTCACCACCGAAGTTGCCGGCCAGCTGCGCACGAACGACTCGGATTGGAGCGCCGCGTGGCAGGATTACATCCAGGCGATCATAAAGGAGACGGTGCCGTACCAGATTAACGAAGGCGGTCCTGTTATCGGTGGGTTTGTCTCTGCGTTCGTATACAATCCAGAATCATGATCAATTCTTTGTCGCAGCCATTCAGCTGGGTACGTCCTTGATTCTAATCTCACCACACGCACCACACGACCCACTCCAGACAACGAATACACACAACACGACCCAGGGCACGCAGAGTACTATGAGGAGCTCAAGGCGGTGTTCCACGCGTCGGACATCGTCGTGCCGCTGACATACAACGACCCCAACCAGGGGGGTAATTTTATTAATGGGACGGTGCGTTCTGCGTTGAGTCCACTTGCAATTCTCCGTCCAACTGTAAAGTGTAAGTCTCTAATGGAATTATATTTCAGGGGGCAGTCGATCTATACGGGTGAGCTTCAAAATTGGCACCACATTCTTTTTCTTCTCGTTGCGCCACATTCTGTTTTCTTCCACGCAACATGCAGTCCACCTGATTAAATTAAACATTTTCACAGCCTAGACTCCTACCCGCAGCGCTTCGACTGCTCGCACCCGGACGTCTGGCGCCCGGTCGTGACGAACTACCACGAGTACCACGCGCGCGTTAACCCGTCGCAGCCGTGGTATATACCTGGTGCGTTTTCTTCATTCTGCATGCGTAGTCCTTCGCTCTACTGCATGAGGTCGCGCTTAGTTGTAATGTGATTGTGTTTCGCGCAGAATTCCAAGCAGGATCGTTCGACGCGTGGGGGCCGGGGGCACCGGGTGCGTTATTCGCTGCGTGTCTCCGTCTCAAACCTCGGGAACAATGTGTAATATGTAACAGGCTACGCCCCCTGCGCCGCCCTGACCGGCCCCGCTTTCCAGTCCGTGTTCAACCTGCAGCTCTGGGCGAGCAACGCGAAGATGATTTTATTATATGCTTTATGGGTACGTCTGTGGATCATGCTCCTCCGATCTTCTCCTCTGTCTTTAAAGTTGCATTGATGCTGATTGAACAACGTTTGCTTTGCAGGGGCACGTCGTGGGGCGCGCTGCCATTTCCGTGCGTTTTAGCGGTATCGTTGTATCTTGCCCGTCGCTGATCTGTGATTTGTTCACGACAGAGGGGTATTGTTCTCTTCGCAAATGCTACAAGAGTGTGGCTCTGATCATATAATGCAATGTGTAGGTGTACACTTCGTACGACTACGGCGCACCGGTGGGTAATTCATCCCATCCCATTTCAGTAGAATGCTAACAACTACACGGTACACGCTTCATCAATAAATACAACGCTGTTTTATTCGACACCGTAGATCACCGAGTCGCGCGCCCTCACAGCGAAATACGACGAGCTGAAGCTGCAGGGGATGTTCGTGCGCTCTTCGCCGGACTTTACCAAGACCGACTCGCCGGTCGCATCCTCAACAGCACGATGGGAAGACGGGCGCCCCACAACGATTGCAAGGTTGAACTTTACTGATCGCAATGATTGCTCACTGTCCCGCCGCCTTTCTGAAAAAAAAAAAACTCTCTCCAAAGTTCTTCTGCGTGATTTTCCATCGTTTCTCATCCCCCTGCAACCAAAATTTCTGGGCCGCTTTCTTCGTTTCTCGCCCGAGATGCCCGGCGGCAACCAGATTGAAAGCCCGGTCAAAGCGAAGGGCAGATTTATATTCAGGGCGCCGACTCTGTGCATGTTCCAAGTGCTGGAGTCGAATCTGCTATGTTGAACATGAACCGTGATTTTTTGTGAATCACTGGCTTGAGTTGAACGGACATGAGAGCCACAACAAAACTCGACCGGCTTGCAAACTAGACGCCGCTTGAAAAAACCTGCTATCTAACCCACAGACCGGCCCTAAAGAGGGTGGAATTTCGCTTTCATTTCTCAACGCAGTCACAGAGCAGCCAGTGGGGAAAAAATGAAGGGTATCACAAAAGTTGTATTCATTTTTGGCGCAGTACACATGTGAGTATGTAGGTAATCCCTCAGTACTGAATCATAATTCGGATTAATGTATGAGGGAGTTACAGCCATGGAAAAGCGTGGTCTGGGCGTAGATTAGGTAGATGTCCGAAAGAGCCGAGGTTAGAATCCGATGCCAGTCGTGGAGCGCACGGAATGTGTTGGACTCAATCATGATTAATACATACTGCACTCAGCAAAATGCTGTCGTGCTCCCGAAAAGCGCAAAAGACGACGTGGGCTCCTCGCCTTGATAGTGAGAGAGACAGAAGCACTGTGAATGGCCTACAAACTGGATTATTGAGAGAAGAATGAAAATATGAGTATTACTCATTGGTCTTGCAACCTCGCCTGCAGGACCACCGAAAATGAAATAATGGAAAGGTCGCATTGCGCACCAAGTCGGGGTACGCGTGCGCAATTCAGCGGGGAAACCGCGAGAATGATGCCAACGTGGAAGGAAAATGGGAGCTCACCTGAATTTCAACGCCGCTCGGCAAAAAGGCGATATATAGCATAATCGATCTTGGCACCGCTATGCGCCTATGCGACGCGTCGGGGAGCGCGGG
The DNA here is from genome assembly GCA_029281795.1 of Mycena crocata. NCBI lineage: Eukaryota > Fungi > Basidiomycota > Agaricomycetes > Agaricales > Mycenaceae > Mycena > Mycena crocata. The sequence continues at coordinate 7,453 of JARJCP010000288.1, read as the reverse complement.
AACACGTGTATTGATAGTCGACGCCACGTTGGCCTCCAGCGGCAAAAAATCTGGAAAAAAAGGCATGAGAACGCCGCCAAAAACGCAATAAAATTAGACCAACATGTCAAAAAAAATCCTTTGCTCGCGAGATTTTGATACGTCGTGTGAACCATGTTGAGGCGGCTGCGCAGAATTCAAACCGCAGCGGAGAGCGCGGGCACCCGGCATATTGAATCCACGCCGTGTTCGCCTCGGGCGGTGAAACTTGCGAAAAAAAGCTTCAGAACCCGATCAAAATAACAGCGTACCTGCAATGAATTCCTGCTCGCGGGATTTCGATATGCCGTGTAATCGCTTCCGCCGCCGCTACGCGGCGGCGGCGTGCTCACGGGTGCGTGGGAGATACTGGCGTTTTGGGAAATATGGTGCTTTGAAGCCATAGCGGGGGGTGGCCTCCGGCGGCAAAAAATCTGAAAAAAGGGCTCAGCAAAATGTCAAAATTCAAATCCGCAAGGGGACACACACTGAATTTGAGCCCGCTCGCGGGATTTCGATACATCGTGTAATCAGTTCTGCCGCCGCTACACGGCGGCTCGCAGGTGCGCGTGATCGCAAAGTTTCTGCTGTATGATGAGTTTGGGGCGGGGGACTCCGGCGGCAACTTTTTTTGCACACAGGACCGTCAGCATAGCGTCAAAATGCAATCCAACGGATCCGCTCGCGGGAATTCGATACGTCATGTAATCGCTTCCGCCGCCGCTGCGCGGCGGCTCGCGGTTGGGCGGCATACGAAAACGACGAGGTGAACACGCTCTTTTGAATTTCCAGCGCGGCGTTGGCCTCCGGCGGCAAAATTTCTGAGAAAAAAGTGTCAGCATGGACGCAAAAATGGAGTTCTAAATGGGGATGCACCTGAACTGCATCCCGCTCGCGGGGCGTCGATAGATATAATCAATGTCGCTGCCGGTGGCGTAGCAGGGGATACGAGAAATTGCGCCGAGATGCAAGGTGAGGCCGGCGGCTTTTTTCCGGGAAGATGTTGCTCAATGCGATCAAAACAAACTGAAAACGAGTACGCACCTCAATTTTTACACGTGGGCCTAAAATTGGAGCGGGACGTTGGCCCCTGGCGCTGAAAAATCTGAAAAAACACTGTCAGAATGCCATCACAATGAAAGAAAATTCGGCATGCACCTGAAACCTTTACTGGGATGTCAGTGAATCAGCCATAATTTGTCGCTCGCAGGACCTGGTGTCAACGTGTCGCTGGCGCCACTGCGCGGCAGCTCGGCGACGTGTTGAGCACGAATCCAGCCGGCTGGAAATGGAACGTCACCCGACGGGAGTGCTTGCAGGAAGCTGGAAGTGGGAGGAGCTACACGCCAAAACGATCGAAACCCAGAAACCAGCTGAAATTTGATATCAGTGATATCCACTGTCGGTAATGTGATGTACAGACAGAATTCCCGCCGGATTCCTTGTGTCAAGTATAATAGGTGTGGCAGTAATGAGAATGCTGGATGCCAGTGGTTTGTAACTCATCGCCCACAGGTGGCTGATCCGAGCGTCGGATATCATGATTGATGGTGTGATGAAGTCTTGAGAAGTCGAAGGAAGCTGAGTCGTCAAGGATTGTGGTAGTGTCCCTTAGTGTCCTCAACTCGGGCCTTTGTTTGACCTTGGGTTGGCTTTAGTATACATCTCTGGGCAGCAAATTGTTCTTTCTCTTTGACGGAAACCTGAAATTGACTATCTGTGGGCCCATTTATTGAATTACTTGAAGCATTTCATTGAGAATATGGGCGGGGGCGTGTAATCATGAGTGGCGCAGCGCTACTCTTCAACAGCTGTTTAGCCTACTTCGTATCATGGTTAGTTTTCGTTTTGACTGTCTTTCTTTGGTCAGTCGTTCAACTCTTGTACAGACATTTCTTTTAATTTCCCGCCTGCTGGGCTTCCACTGGAAAATCACTGGACCAACCTGCTTCAGCACTATTATACATGGGTGTTGGTAGCCAACGGTTGACGGCTGGAAATCAGAGATTGATCAGCCACCTGGTTTCTGGGTTTCGATCGTTTTGGCGTGTAGGTGGTAGAGATGGTGGTGGTGCGAAAGGAAGAGAGGCGAAGCCAGGGACCAAGGCTTACCGGATACCTAGGCGACCAAATACGCGAGGCTGAGATTATGATCAGAAAACCTTACCGAGGCGCAAATGATCGGCCCCGCTTTGCGCCGGCTGCAGGAAGTCACAAGCTAAGTACCGCAGAATGCCGCAAGAGATGTGTAAACAGTGTCAATGGCACCAAATAATGCAGTCCTCTGATCGCAAATTCCTTTGATGAAAAATCCACAGATTGCGCAAAACCTGAATTGTCAATTTTGTCTCTCGCGAAAAGGATTCTCAAGGGGGTTGTGCAACGGTTGTGTGCGATTGAGCGGCATGACCTCAACGCCGTATCATCCTATAACCAGAATGTGCTCGAAATCACGGGGAAAGCTCGACTATCGATCTTCGAGATCCCGATTCAGGCCGCAAAATAATAATAATAAATTGATCACTTACAGTTTGCAGGCGTAAATTATAAAGGCCGACAGTACACGCCGGATTCCAATGACCAGGTGGGCACAGAATCTGCAAAATTCATCTATCCCCGTAGAAAATTTCGACCGAGCTTGAAATATTTCGGCGGGAAAGGTCCAGCGGCGAAATAACATGTGAGAGCCACAGAATTGAATGGGGATGGTAGCCTAGACACAAAGGCACTGCAATGGGCTCGGCAAACGCACTCCACCGGGGCTTTTCATTTTTCGCCATGAAAATCGGGAAAGAGAGCGCTGATGACGTGTTCTTCAAACAAGCACAAATTTAAACTCGTCCTCACGTCCATATTAGGAAGGCACCAAGACTTGCTCTTGATCTCCATGTCCGCTTTCCCTCCTCGCTCTTCCTTTCTCCCTCTCACTCCCAAAACTTACCCAGCGTAAGGACTGACTGGGCGGACCCATCTGGCGCGTATCAAGGCCTCAGGGACAACGGAACGCCGGCAAATGTTTGCACGCATTTTCCGAAAAACCGGGTCTAGAAGTCTACTGCCGACGCCGCATCACGCCATATGATGGGGATCTGTTTCGTTGGGAACGGACAGCTCACATGCCGGGTTTTGGAGCGATTCACACGGAAATGCGGTAGGAATCATTATGGTGCGTTTTCACGTTGCCCCGGGTATGCCTACCTCCCTGACCACCCTCCACCAAGGTATTTTCCCCAGTATGTATGAACCTATTTTTTCCCTCTGTTCACACAGTTACGGAGTGCTAACCCACTGTCATACACTCAAATTCGCACTTTTGCAAAAATGCGACATTTTCACATACAGCGGGCATCGGTGGACTTCGGCTAAATCTGAGAGCGGATATTTGATGTACATAGCTCCCCTGACCTTTGATGCGGTGCGGGTCCCCTTCCCGCACGACTTCACACACTTGCGAATATTTCCAGATTCCGTGCTCCGCCGCTGCACCTCCCCTCATCTCCCCTACCCCTTTTTTGCAAAGTTACCCATTGAAGGTGAGTCTACTCATTTTACTGTCAATTTTGATTGCCTCAATTCACCCAAGGCCTCAATTTGAATCCTAAAAATCAATGCAAGACTCGAACATCAGTCTGAATCCGGTGACTGAAATCTTTGAGATCTCGGCTAAATATGGCGCTAAATTATCTGGTTGTCCTTCCTGAGCCTCCGTGTTCAAAGCCACGGATTGCGGGTTTCAATTATTCCGACTCATTTCCCATCCCTCTCCCTCGGCGGTCACGTACCGGTTCTCTCAATTGCATTCAATCGATTCCCTTTTTTCTTTTAATTCGTTCGTTTCTATTTTCTGTTCATGCGGTTCGGTTCGATTTGCATCCACACTTGAGTGCAATTTCTGTGTGCGTTTGCCTCCGAGTCACAGCGCAGCCTTCGTTCGGGTCTGGCTTCATTCATTCTACAACCCTCATGCCCCTCGGAGCGCAGGTTCTACGTTGTGGTTGCTTCGATCGAGTGCATCTGGTCGATGGAGGGCTGACTTGGTTGCAAGTCAGTTCGCATTCCATCTGTGCTGCAACCCTCCCACTTCATTTCGTTTCTTTTCATTCTATTCCTCTCCGAGACTGGTTTCGATCGACTGCTTTCTTGCCCCCGCGCTCTGGATCCCGAGCCACTTTCGCTGCCGACTCGTCATCACACTCTATGCCTTGTGGTGTTCACAGCGCTGCACTTTGACCATTCGAACTCAACTCATCCTTCCTTTCCTTTTTCCAGTTGCCGCGAAGCTAGCCCGCCCGGCCACAGCTGTCTCGTATCGTATCGCTCATCGCTCGCGGTGCCCTGCCCTTCCCTTCTCTTCACCGGACTCGCACTCGCCAATTGAGGTGAGTTTCCTCCATGCATTGCATTACTTTTATTCCGTCAATCAATGTAATGCTGACTTATCTATGTATCTGCTGCAGGTCTTGAACGCGATTATTCGATTCAATTGGGCAGCATCGGCGCGCTCCCTCGACGCGATTATTCGACAGCATGGACGCGCTCCTGCCCCGCAAGACCTCCGCCCACTCAGCGCGTTCAACCCCCAGCGGATCGACTTGAAACTGCGCTGATTGCGTGCTGTACTCGGCCGCACGTCGCTGGGAGTTGAAAGACGTTCAGGTGAGCTTGGATTCGTTGATTAAGCGTTGTTTGACTCACTTGTTTGCAGGTCTCGATCCACGCGGCGCCCGCCAATTGACCTCGATTCGAACGACACGGGACTGCGCCTCGTCACCACGCGATTCGACACAGAACGCGCACCAGTGCGATTTGAACGACACGGGATGCGCGACTCCGCTCCCCGAGACTGCGCGCGATGCGAGTCGGGACCAACGGCGGACGGAGGAGACCTGGTCCCGCCGCGTTTACGGGAACGAGCGACTCGCTGCAAAGCGGTCGTGCGACCAGGACCGACGCAGTGTCGCTCGCGCGGATGCCGCCGCGCCTGGGGACGCACTCAGCGCGCGACTTGACGCAACAGCAGCGGCGCGGACACAAACGGTGCCGCTCGACTCGTTTGGCAGGATGCGGCGCGCCTCGGCGGTGGGATGTGTCTGCACTCGCGCCGGAGCAGTGCTGGGATTCGGGCCGAGCTGGGGTATACGGCGGGCGGAGAGGACGTGGCAGTTGCGCGCACGAAGGGACGGACCGGCGGCGCTCGACTTGCAGGAAATGTCCAGCCGCGCGGACAGTGGTTAGCATAGAACTGAAGGGAGGCGACGTAGTACACGCACCGTATCGGGTATCACCGGGCCCCTCGTCTGTAACCTGTATAGCTTGAGGCGTGGTGCGGGAGGTGGTGCAGGAGGCGGACGCGTGAGCAGTAAGTACTTGTGTGAGGGGTAAGGTGTGCTGTGAGCGGGGCATTGCGAGGGGAATACACCAGAAGGAATTGAGTCGGCGCTGGAGGCGGGCAGCGGCAGGGGCGGTGGCGTCATCGATGAGAGCGGGGGACTGGAGAGGGATGCGTCGGCTATGACGTCGCTGTCAGCTCTCCAAGTTTTCGAGGGACAGTAGAGTGGGAGTAAGAAGTGAATCATGACTCTGACATAAGCTCGCACGCCGCATTCTTACCGCGTTACTTACGCGTCGCCCTTGCTCCGACAACGCGCCAGTCTCAGCCAGCGATGGCTGACAACAAACTGGGTCCTATAGTAACGACTCAATCTACACGACCTCCGAGAATCGGGCGACTCTGGCTGACAGGATACGTCCTAGCAGCCTTCCTCCTCGTCCAGCTCACAGCCAAAGTATCACCGCCATTCGTGTTCTTATCTCGCGCTGAACACGTCTATAGATCTTTACTGGCTTTGAGGCGCATTCCGAGGGTACATCTCACCGAGTCTGGCTATCTAAAGAGCGCACGGCGGACGTGCGTTTCGATAACTACAGTCTCATTCTGAAAGGGCAGCGGGTGTTCTTGCAGTGCGTGGCGCATATTCAATAATTCGAAAGATCTGACATGAAAATACCCAGCTCTGGAGAATTCCACACCTGGCGGCTCCCCGTACCATCGCTATGGCCCGACATCCTCGAAAAGACCAAGGCCGCCGGCTTGAACGCGATCAGCATCTACACCCACATGGGCCTCCTAAACCCATCTCGTGGCGTCGTAGATCTCGATGGCTTCCGTGCGCTGAAGCCGCTGTACGAGGCTGCGATGCTGCGGGGATATGGGTCGTTGTGCGTCCGGGTGAGTTGTCTTTCATCTTTCAATTTCTGTACAAGCAGTTATTTTGACTGACCTGATAAACTGTTGACTCGATAAACAAACAATAGGACCGGTGAGATTTCTTTCTGTTCTGCACATAAATTCGAGCTTATGGATACGTATCTAGTATATAAACGCGGAAACGTCCGCCGGAGGAATAGCCCACTGGGTAACCACCGAAGTTGCCGGCCAGCTGCGCACGAACGACTCGGATTGGAGCGCCGCGTGGCAGGATTACATCCAGGCGATCATAAAGGAGACGGTGCCGTACCAGATTAACGAAGGCGGTCCTGTTATCGGTGGGTTTGTCTCTGCGTTCGTATACATCAGAATCATGATCAATTCTTTGTCGCAGCCATTCAGCTGGGTACGTCCTTGATTCTAATCTCACCACACGCACCACACGACCCACTCCAGACAACGAATACACACAACACGACCCAGGGCACGGGGAGTACTACGAAGAGCTCAAGGCGGTGTTCCACGCGTCGGACATCGTCGTGCCGCTGACATACAACGACCCCAACCAGGGGGGTAATTTTATTAATGGGACGGTGCGTTCTGCGTTGAGTCCACTTCCAATTCTCCGTCCAACTGTAAGGTGTAAGTCTCTAATGGAATTATATTTCAGGGGGCAGTCGATCTATACGGGTGAGCTTCAAAATTGGCACCACATTATTTCTCTTCTCGTTGCGCCACATTCTGTTTTCTTCCACGCAACATGCAGTCCACCTGATTAAATTAAACATTTTCACAGCCTAGACTCCTACCCGCAGCGCTTTGACTGCTCGCACCCGGACGTCTGGCGCCCGGTCGTGACGAACTACCACGAGTACCACGCGCGCGTTAACCCGTCGCAGCCGTGGTATATACCTGGTGTGTTTTCTTCATTCTGCATGCGTAGTCCTTCGCTCTACTGCATGAGGTCGCGCTTAGTTGTAATGTGATTGTGTTTCGCACAGAATTCCAAGCAGGCTCGTTCGACGCGTGGGGGCCGGGGGCACCGGGTGCGTTATTCGCTGCGTGTCTCCGTCTCAACCCTCGGGAACAATATGTAATACGTAACAGGCTACGCCCCTGCGCCGCCCTAACGGGCCCCGCCTTCCAGTCCGTGTTCAACCTGCAGCTGGCGAGCAACGCGAAGATGATCAATTATTATATGCTTTATGGGTACGTCTGTGGATCATG
>JARJCP010000287.1:0-23491 GCA_029281795.1 Mycena crocata | reverse complement strand
AGATACAGATACTACATTCAAGGTACTGACTGGTGTGATTACATGCAAGATACAGATGCATTTTATGCTAGTGCCCGGGCGTAGAGAGGGAACCAAAAAAATCAGGGACGGAATGAGGCGACAGCGAGAGCTGCCTGCTGTTCTAAACCTTTCATGTACATGGGAAATTTTCTATCCCGTTTGAGGTTATGCTTCCATCTCGCGTGCGTCGGGAGGGTTGCCGTGCCGGAGGCGATCTGCTGCAGCCGCTTTTGGAACCACTCCTCGCAGAGTGGTGACCACCAGCCAACGTTCATATCAGAAATTTCAAATGCAGCTGGCTTCGGCCACCATGATTGCGTGGCCGTTTGTTCGTCAACATTACTGGACCCGAAGTCGCACTGCCCTGGGGTAAAAGGTGAGAATGCACATAGTTAGTATTGGGAAGATTCACGTACCTGTCGAGATGTGATAGACGCCACAAATAAGGTCCATCTCATCTGGGGTTAATTCATCGTCGCAAAATGATCCCATGTTTTCTCCATCCCTCCAGCATGCGCCGTTGACGAACACGCTGTTTGTGGGCCCCACTAGGACCTCGTCGTTTGGCACCTCGAACCTTGCCAGCCGCCCTACGATGCCACCATACTGCAAGGCGGCGCGACCACGAGGAGTTCGTAGGAAGTTGCTGCGAAGCGCAACGTATCCCTTATAATCTCGGAGGTCGGGCTTGTAGTCCTTGGGTCGATACCCGAGACCAGAGAATACGTTGACTCGTTTGACTCCATTATTCTTCATCGGGAGACATGGAGGTGGCTGTATGCGATTTTCGTGCAAACACAGCCGAAAGGGAATTCCGCGCGACAGAAGACGCCCTGCGACGACACTTACATCCGGTCCCCAACCCTGCCGAACGATTTCAAGAACAGTGATGGGATTGTCAAGCAGGATGCAGAGCGACGGTGGCGACGGGTCGGTGTCCTGTATGACGTAAGTCACTCTCCCGCATACCGTGGTTCTGCGGACATTGATGGGCCAATCCGAATAAATGTCTGAACCTGGATCATGGAAATCGTAGATCTCGCGGGAAACATCGGTGGAGACCTTCCCAGTACGACACTGAGAGAAAAAAAGGCCGAGATTGTGCTTCGCAGACTCGGTGGTGGGCATTATCTTAGCCTGGCCTACCAACTTTTCAATCAAGGCGACGGGGGGGACAGTGCTGGCATCAACAGGGAAACTTGACGCGACTCTCGATGTAGGAATTGAGTACCCATACCGAAAATACGCCATCCTCTCGCAAGAATCTGCAAGCTCGGCATAACCGTGGGGAGGCTCGATCTGGTGAGGGGCATACACCTCATTGGGAACGAGGGAATAAGCTCTGTTGAGAGCTCTTTCGGACGCAGCACTTGCTTGAGCTACAGTGGGCTCTTCCCTCTCAGGAAATAAGTTTTCAGGCACATTGCCGTCATTCTCATTATCGTCTTCATCTTCCCAAGCAGCAGTGGGCTCAGCATCCGGGGCGAACTCCGCGCATAAGTCCCACTCATTGTGAAAAGAGTCAAAACGACGTTGCTCGGAGGCAAACTCGTCCCAATAGTCATCATAATGAGAGCGCCCAGCAGCACGGCGAATTAGATGGCCGTCCACCTCTTCCCATACAAAAACCCGTGCACCCTTTGCCCCAGGAGCTGCCCCTTTTGCGGCGTGCACCTCCCGAGCCTCTCGAATGCGCTTTGCTTGCTCTGACTCGGTGAGCTTCCGCCTCGCGTTGGTTTCCTGCCGTCGTTTCATGAACACATCGAAGGATTCCCCTGTCCGTTGACCACTACCAGCTTCCACGGGGGGAGGAGGGGGCGCTGGGGTAGCAGTGGCAACGGAAGGTGCGGGTGCGGGTGCGGGAACTGGCGTGGGCGTGGGCGTGGGCGTGGGCTCTTCACCGGCATCCTCTACTGCGGGTGCAGGTTTCATGAACACATCGAAGGATTCCCCTGTCCGTTGACCGCTACCAGCTTCCACGGGGGGGGAAGGGGGCGCTGGGGTAGCAGTGGCAACGGAAGGTGCGGGTGCGGGAACTGGCGTGGGCGTGGGCGTGGGCGTGGGCGTGGGCGTGGGCTCTTCACCTGCATCCTCCACTGCAGGTGCAGGTTCTGAAGTGGGCATCGGCGCATTGTACGGGTCCCATTCGCGACAGCTAGTGAATTGGGGCCCTTGGTCCCCGCGGTCCTCGCGTTGCCAACGACTGTAAGCAATTTGACCAGGAAGTTTCATGAGGTACTGAATCTCGTGCCAGTCGGGGGAAAATGGACCCATTTTTGTGAGACAAATAGGCACTGGGATGGTCGGATCAGTTTCAAGTGGGCCCCAATAGATATACAGTGGGATGGGGAGATTACGGCTTATGATACTTCCCATCAGATAATCGAGCTCAGTTATACGACCTCTTTCCCCAGGAAGAGGGACGAGGTTGATGAGCCCTCCGATGCGGGGAAATTCCCAGTCAGTGAGGACTGACTTCTCTAGGGTTGTAAGCCATTGGGGAGGGAAGGTGGCGCGCTTGTTCAGCTCATCCCGCCAGTTGGGTGGGACTTCTATTGACATATACCACAAGAACATCGAGAGATGGCCCATCAACGGTAAGAACCCATTTCTGGAGCGCCACGCGACAACACGAGCCGCCTTCTCCGACTTATATCGATGGGTGTATCCATACCGGTACGGAGCCGCAAACTGGCTCATGGGCACCGGACGGGGAAGGTTTGACAGCTCCATAAGGATCCGGATGGTGACACGAACACAGTTTTCAGTGTCCTCCCATGAACGCTGCACATCCGGGTCGAGTTGCCATTCGTCGGTAGTGACTTGTATAATGGGAAGCGACTTCTTGGTGTAATCCAAGATTCCGAAGATAGGGCCATAGAAGGGGTCGCGTGCTGGTATGAAAATCATATACGCAGTCGCAGGATTAACGACCGTCGGTGTAAAAAAATGGCCATTCAAGCGGCCAGGATTGGGGATGGGGACCCGGTCAAGGATGGGCAAATGTCTGACGAATTTTGCATCGCCCTTGTAGACTGTGCAGATTTCACGACCTGAGCGAATGTGTCCCAGAATGCGGCCCTTCTCCTGAAATGACGCGAAGAATAAGTATTAGTCAAGCGTGAATAGACAGAGACTGACCGGTACAGTGGGGTCATCGACGGAGGAGAGGGCCATCATACGAGAAGAATGGAAACTGGAATTGCAGCCCATGTCAGAAGGTATATACGAAGCAGAGTGAAAAAGTCAGCCCACGCGTGAAATCAAGATTAGTATGAGATGATTCACTGGATCTACCTGAAGGACGGAAACGCCCAACAGAATGAGATGGTAGGAATGCGGGTTGCGATTGTTTGCGCTGGCACCGGCACTGAGGGACGGGAACACCCAACAGGATGGTACTCAAGAACAACAGAAGGCGAGTGTTTTGTTGACACCGAGACACATCTGAGGGACGGGAACGCGCGCCCAACAGGATGTGTGGAGACCGGCACAGTCACGGTGGAAGCTTTTGTGTTTTGAGCCGAAACCCAGCATCACGTTTAGACATGTTTGTTCGCAAGGACTTTTCCCAACTTGGCCTGATCATGAACCACCACGACCGTACATGACATTCTCTAGATTCTACGTAGCGAAACAATACCCGTGAACGGTTTGGGGCGAAAGGTTCGCGTTTCCTCTTTGTACGTGTAACTGACGCAAATTGCATCTCAGATTCAACCTGAAGTCGTCTTGACCCGACCCGCCAGGCGGTACTCTTTCGACGCAGTTGTGGGCTCTGCACTATGCTCTCTTCTACACATGATCCATTGGGCAGCTTCTCTCGGAGAACACTGTCGGGTGCTCAGGCCCTGACCTGCTAACATCGCATGTTAACTTGCAAGAGAGCCCGTGTATTGCGCTAGATTGCGATTGATTGATAACCATGGGCTCTCGAGGTTACGTTCGACTCCTGGTGTACATGTCCGGCGCGGACCGGCAATCGATGGAACGACGGAGGGCGCCAAGTTGGCCATGCGAGGGATGGACGGATTGGGGAGACGCGTCGACGGATGGGATGGAGGGCGCCAAGTTGGCCATGCGAGGGATGGACGGATTGGGGAGACGCGTCGACGGATGGGATGGAGGGCGCCAAGTTGGCCATGCGAGGTACGAAGGGACGCAGGGGACGATGGGGTGGAGGACCTTTGCTGGTTATCTGTGAGTCGCAATTCTCTACTGTAATAGTGCATTGCTGACTCTCTCTTCAAGCCCTCGTTCTCGCTCCAACTTCTTGAGCGCTTTGCCCACATGGCACATACGGCCTTTGGTGGTTATCTGTGAGTCGCAATTTTTCACTTCAATAGTGCATTGCTGACTCTCTCTTCAAGCCCTCGTTCTCGCTCCAACCCCTTGAGCGCTTGAGAAGAACCCGTCGGTTTGGGGCGAAAGGTTTGCGTTTCCTATTTGTATGTGTTCTTCTCCAACTGGGACAAATTACAATCCAGATCCAACTTGAAGTCGACGTTTCCTCTTGACCCGACCCGCCAGGCGATACTCTTTCGACGCAGTTGTGTGCTCTGCACTATGCTCTCTTCTACACATGATCCATTGGGCAGCTTCTCTCGGAGAACATTGTCGGGTGCTCAGGCCCTGACCTGCTAACATCGCATGTTAACTTGCAAGAGAGCCCGTGTATTGCCCCAGATTGTGATTGATTGATAACCATGGGCTCTTGAGGTCAGGTTCGACTCCACTCGCGATCGCGCGACGATGTTCGAAGAGATCCTCCCGACTCACCCGCTCTCGGACGAACACAGCAGATCTAGGTACGTACACCGTTGTCGAGCAGAGTGTGTCGCTGACAAGGTACCCTAGCCCGTCGGTCAAATTGGCCGTCTCGACGAAAATACTTGTTTTTATTGATATTTCTCGGCGCAACGTTTCTGCGGCGGCAAATTTTGACTTTTGACGGCGGTTATACTCTCCTGCTCGTTGTGTGGACGCGTGGTACGAGAACAGCGCCTTACTGCGCCGGCGCCTTGACTTCACCGCCATCCTTATGCGCGACGGTCTAGAAATTGAATTGCTTCACGAGGTGCGTCTTGAAACTCGCGCTGATCACGATGTACATTCCTAATCCGCGCACTTAGACTTGTACATGTTCGATGGACCGCGCTAGGTCGATATGTGCATTGCATCCGGGTCGGCCTCCGACGGGAACGTGCAAACACCTGGGTTCAAGCGGACGGATCAATCATCAATCGTTGCCCTTGGCCATGGTCCTCCCGTACGCGTCGTACGCCCATCTTCAGCAGCAAGAAACCACGTGACGAGAGAGCGCTCAAGACCTCGTAGAGTTGCTGACAAAGTCTACCAGGTCTTTTGCGCACTTTCGTCACGTGTTTCTGTTTGCTCGTTTTTATAGTTCAACACTTCTAAAATATGCAGGCAAGCCCCATATGACATGCAAACTTGGCAGTATTCTAATTTTCTTCCTGCAGCATTTATCCCCCAGCTAGCTGCAAGACGCCTCTCCTTCAACAACAAAACCGCCCGTGGCCCGGGGCATACTAGTACTTCAAGCGCTCTTTCAAACCTCACGATCATGATCAAGCTCAAGTCTCTCAAACTTCGAGTTTCAAATCTTCACTTCAAGCATCGATTCTTCAATGGAATTTCGGGAGGCACGCGCACCCTTCTTCCTTGAGTCTGATCAACGCGTTCACTCGGGTGGACAACCTGTGTATTACCCTTGTATAACAGTATATTTAACATTGACAGTGACATAGAGATACGAAATGTGAGCAGCTAAGTGCAGAACGTTCAACGCTGAGTAAGAGACCGAATACGGAATGCGGAAGTGGGAAAAACTGAACAGGATGCAGGTAAGAAAGAATTACGGAATGCGTGAATATGCGCGAGTACGCGAAAAAAAAAATGCGAACGGAAAACATGCGTGCGTGCCAGATCTAGACGTCGTGATGGATCGTAAAAACATCCCGTGAAAGCTCGTCATTGGTCAAGGGACACGGGAAAGTCGTCAAAGGAAAAGAAATTCAACCATGGTATTCCCCTCATGCCAGGAAAGAAATAGGATTGTCCATCTGGCGCGCAGCCATTCGGGTGAAAACGGGGAGAAGGTGCGCCGTAATCAGCCACATCTAGGGGGTTTATAATTACCAAGGTGAAATATGGGTGGGTACCTGGAGAACGCGTACGTTATACCACCAGTAAGAGATACGGTCCTTTTCGACGGAGTCGTGGCGAATGAACTTGACGGCGGATGTGAGGCACAACAGTGCAAAGACGAGGGAGACCAGGGGTGGCGGAGCCCAGAGGCGGATGAGGGCGACGGTCCAGGTGGCTATGAGCAGGGCAAGCGACCAGCGGGCGAGACGCGGCGGGAGAAGGAGCGGGAGCGTTTTTCGCCGCATGGCGGCGTCGCCGAGGCGGTCGCGAAAGTCTTGCGCGTGACCCTAGATAGTGCAATGAGGCATGTGGATTGGGGTCAGAGGAAATTTACCGTGGTCGTGTGGATGAGACCACTCATGGCAATGGCCACGATGGACACCGTTGAAAGCACATTCCCATGGTCTGGGTTGGGTTGAATTTGCTGCGATCAAGATTGTTGTGAATACATGGACGCTCACCGAAGATGATCGTGGTTCCCCAGCAATAGCACATGTAGCCAATGGCGCCGAGAAGCGATTTCAGGAACCAGTGCCGCGAAAGCCCACCCTCGTTGTAGCAGAAAATGGCGACCAGATACGCTGCACTACACAGCTTAACGCCGTGAAAGACGCTGCACGCAAAGGAAAGGGCGCCAAACAGCAGGTAAAGGTTCTGCGCGGCCGGAATTGAAAGTCGGCCTGCAGCAATTGGTCGGCCAGGCTTTGAGAGGCGATCTTCCTCGAGCCCGGTTATCTTTGATGAAGTTCAGGGTCAGCATTGGGATGAGGTTAAATAGAGGTACCTGGTTCTTGATCTACATGCGGAGGTGAAGAAATCAGCAATGCGTCTAGCGGCGGTGGAGAAAGGGTGCATGTACTTCGAACGTGAGGAGATGAAGCTCGAGCCAGAGGAAACCGTGTAAAAAAGCCGTGAGATCGGTGGGACCTGCCAAAACCAAAGCGACAGCCAACTGGAAGGAGGTAAATAAGGAGGAAATCAAGGATTAAAATTGCGAACCGATGGCCCAAGGATGGGAGCTGCGTCTGACTGACTGAAGAGGAGAAGTGTCATGAAAAAATTGTACAGTTGCATCCTGGTATAAATGAGCAGCAGTGGCGCGGAGAAAGCAGAGGAGGTTCCAAGAAGCAGCTTGGAAACAAACCGGATTATATATGTATCGGCGGGATGTCGATTTAAATTTGAGGTACATACCTTATGAGCCAGGATGCGTGGATCCCCGAGGTGACGTTGAAGTTTCTCTGGATCTTGACAGGCTCTGGGTGCGAAGACACGGGAAAGGGCACGAGACACATGTAAATTTGAAGAGCTATAAGCCTGAGAGCCAATTACTTGGCGCCGAAGCCAGTCTTCTGGCTGCTTGCTTCGACCAGTTGCGCCGTTCAGCGGCTCAGGGCCGTTTCTCCCGACATAAACTCCATGATCAATCAGTGTGTGCACATAATTATAATTATAAAAACACTCTCCGCGCATCAATCGATGGGAATCTGGGTAATAGCCAATATATAAATAGCGCTGATCATGAAGATTCAAGCTCTAGAGTTCCCAGAACGGCAGATAAGGTCTAATGAATTACAGGATAGGACGATCTTGGGTCCAGAAGGATCATGATCAGGCGGTGTCTCAACATGAGATCCAAATCAGGCATGCGCAGAAAACAAGGTATATAGTGAGCGCTGATGCGCTGATGGATCCCAATAAAGCAGCCATCATTTGATGATGTTTCTAAAGTGACACCGAGTACTACTGAGGCGTTTGGCTACGCCGCCCTCCCGCCTCCTCGTTCCCGGTGCATCCATTATCTTGGGATGCTTGGGGCATGGGTAGGAAGTCAGCCTATACACTTTGGACTCAGATATACAACTTTGAACCAGGGCGTAAAAAACATGAGGCGAAAATCCTCCGCGGAATCAGACAGAACACCGGCGCCTGAGCTTCCCAGTACATGCATGGTTCTTCTCATATATATGTGCAGCGAAGTGCCTTTCTGGAGATGATCCACGCGACTCAAAATGCGCGCGAAGTACTTCGGCCCTTGAAATCAATTCTTTCTGAACTTTAACTATCTTTAGCGCTCAAAATGCCGTGACTTTCTCCTAAGCTATGAGGAGATGCGTGAAATAAGGGCTCGTCATGCTCTTGTTTTCGTACCTCATGTCTAACCGACCTCTTCTGCCACTAAAATTTCTAGCTATCGGCGGTGGTCTGGCGGGTCTGGCCTGCGCTTATGCTCTGCGCACTGCCGGACATGACATAGTCATCATAGAAAAGAACGACGAGACAACAAAGGTTTATCGTAGCATTCTTTTGAAGTGCAAGACAAACTGATCGTGCTAAAGACTGAAGGAAGCATCCGATCTCCTCCCAACATGACGAGGATTTTGAACACATGGCCTGGTATGAAAGATTTTCTTCAAACGCACGCAACGAGATGTTCGGGGTAGGGACTTCCTTCTTTTGTGGAAGGCGTTTGTCTTTTTGCTAACACTTTTCTGCACGTAGGTTGTCCTTCAGATCTGGTATGTTCAACCCCTTCAGTATGCTTGTCTTTTGACAAATAAACTGATTCAAAGCAGGTGACGCCTCGCAGCCATTGGGCTTCATGAAATTCCACGACCGCATCATGTCCGACCTTGAAGCCGATTTTCTTTTCGTTCAAGTGCGTAATTTATCTCCTTAAGCTTGTATTTGCCCTGGTATCGTATCAACATTTTGAACCAAGCACGACGATTTGAAACACGAACTACTTCGGCTTTGTTCGACCGCCGGTGTCGTTTTCAAGCACAGCAAGGCAGTTGATATCCTCAAGTCAGCAGGTTCTATAGCTGTTACGCTCGAGGATGGGAACACCCTCCTGGGGGATATTGTATTGCGTATCTTTTTTCCTTCCTTTGCGGCGATCTCACGCAGTCAACTCGAAGGTTATCGGTGCCGATGGCCGCGACAGTTGGGTGCGTTCCTTTGTAGTGGAAGATGAGTTGCGGGCCAAACATGTCGTGCCTGGGTGAGTAAAAATTTCACGGGCTCAAAGGAATCAGGCTTCACATCCATTGTCAAGTGCAAATATTTCGATTTCAACAAAACTCATGCGGGAACACGATGAATTGAGCTCGCTTTGTGATGAACAACAGGTTTTCCCTTTTGTGATCGCTCCAAAAACTAACGAACTTACTATTAATCAGTATACTATCTGGATGGGCAACGGCTCAAGCATAACTGGCATCTTTGATGTATGTCCTTCCCCCGCGCTTTGCATTGGTTTCTCAACAATCTTCAGGACAAGTGTGAAACATTCAACCTCACAATCTGCTCACCATACACTATCGACTCTCCCGACTGCGATTGGTATACAAGTCACCCCGTGTCGGAGCTACCGTTTGACTTGTCTGGATACGACGCAAGGTATGACTTGCTTTGATTTCATTATTATGTTGTTCGATGGTTTTTTTTTCCAGATTACAGAAGTTGGTCCAGCTGGGAAGCAGTTGCCGCCCGACGGTACACCGAGTGTTGGAACAGGAAGACGTAACAAGTCGGGATGGAACAGTCGCTTTGGTTGGCGATGCAGCACACTCAGTATTGGTGCGTTATTTGAAGCATCCAATTTCAACCACTGATGATGTCGCGGATTAGGTCCACAGTAGCCAGAACTCTTCCATGGCGGTGCGTCCACCAGCTAACTATTTTCCAACTACTAGTATTACTCACAGTAAGATTAGATCGAAGACGCGGTGACCCTCGGAAAGCTCTTTTCCCGCTTGACAAACCGCAAGCAAATTCCGGTTTTCCTCGCGGCATACGAAGAGATCCGCCAGCCTCGAACCGGCGCGACGCAGACCTCTGAGTATCAGTCTCTCGTACAGATCTCCCTGCCCCGCGGATCCCAGCAAGAGGCCCGAGATGCACAGTTGAACCTCACTCTTGGTCTGGAGTTTGACGATTCTGAGAACCTCGAGGCGTCGGACTTGCTTGTACAGGCATGGGATCAATACCTATTGTTGTTTAGTCACGACGCGAGCGAAGAAGTGGACAACTGGTGGTCGAAGTGGGGTGTATTCACCGAAAATGAGAAATGATAGACTGGGTATGTACATATATGGCTGTAATCATATTATGACGCTGCGCCAACAATAAGGGCGGCTTCGTCCTTAGTGACCTTAATTTCTTTCCGAAATTTGAACTGGGACATCTCGATGACCAGTTACCTACGCACATGGGGTGTATTCACCGAAAATGAGGAATGGGTATGTACGTAGCTGTAATCATATTATCACGCTGCGCCAACAATGAGGGCGGCTTTTGGGCGGCTTCGTCCTTTCAATTCAACCTCAACTTGTCGCACGGGGTTTAGCTGATGCCGAGAGGTGGTGGTCTTTGTCTGGAAGGTTGGCACAAGATTTGGAAGGAGAATTAATTGGGCAAGGAAGCACAATGAATCGAAGACCAGTAGTATACACAATTTTGACAAAGTATAACCTCAAATTCTGACATGCGTTGCGCAGTCGACTGAAAAGACCGGAAATAGGTAAATGTGCCCAGTGAGCTTGACTCCTGCGCATGCCCTAACTGCTGCGCCTGGGGCATACTGACATCGGGCTCGCTTCGATGCCTTAGACAGCCATTTGTCCTTGCAAAAATGAATATATTTGCTTCGAAGACAATGTACATCATGGAAAGGATGTTGCGTCGATAGAGAAAGAATTCCACTCCATACGTTCATTGACGGACCGACATAGCGAATGCATGTCGTAATACCCGCTCTCCACGTTCCGGTCATGATCAACTGAGCATGAGAAGACGACCTTCACCACGCCGTCGTTTTCGCCCGGAACCGTTAGGGCATATTCTCCGATTTTGGATGAACTGCCAGAGGTGTCAGGACCAATGACAACCACTCTAGTCTGTACTTCAATGAGCGGGGTCTTCCGACGCTCAAATGGAGGCCTGAAAATTGTTCTCATGGGCTTGATGCACCTGGCCGGCAGGCGGAAGGAGTCCCATCTCACAGCATCAATTCTGACCTCAATGAGAGTGTCGATGTTTCGAAGGGTGTTTTGAATCACGAGGATCCCTAAAGCTCCCTCTTGCTGTTGCGCCTTTTTTCCGAGTTTAGAGAATAGGCTTGACTGTTTTAGACCCTCGATTCGAATGTCCAGACGTTTGTGGCGGAGGCGTTTGTCGAGAAGCCATTGACCTGCGTGTCCACTGGTTTATTTGCCTCGCATTCGCACAGAATGGCAGTACTTGCCTTGGTCCCGAATATCGTGCGGTGAGATTTTAGGAGACGGTGGGCTTGGATGGACAGGTATGGACTTTGCAGCGGCCAAGATAAGTGTAGGAGAAGGAGGTGTATCTGGAAAGAAAGGTGGGTGACGCGTGATCATTTATTCACAAATGAACCTACCGAAATCCTCGAACCCAGAGTCGGGAGGGGGGGTGGCTAATCGCGGGGGACTCTTCTGATGTGGTTTTGCATCCTTCGTTGGTGATGACGGCTTCTCGTTCTCGAAGAGTAAATCAGATATAGTTGGGCGTGGAATATAGCAAGCCTCAAATATTGTCCGCTCTGAGCTGAAAGGGAGCATGAGAATTGATCGTTGCTTGGGAGTGACAATAGCGACTTACGATAGTTCGCGTACGTAGTGGCCAGGAATTTGATCCAGTTTCGGCCTATTTTCTAGTCTCACGGTCAACATGACATCCATGTTGATATCCTGGGTGGACCGAGATGGCTTGAAACGCAGTTGAGCACGATCCCTTAGAGCCTTCTTTATATCAGTCGCCAGGGTGACTTGGTCGTCTTTAGTCATTTTTTCGAAAAGTTTCTTCGCCAACGGCGCGGTTTCGTTCCAGTTCATCACTACTCCCCGCAAACCCTTCAACTGGCCGTTGGTGACGCGTATTTTAAGCCCAGTAAAGTCCAGATTGACATCCTTTCGGCGTTTCGGCATGTTCGGTTTCGGCGAGGTTCTATCGGAAATTTCCATATCGTGGAATATGATGTGTTGTGTTTCAACGAGAAACTGGAATAGACAATGAAGATGAGGAATTGGAGTTTCAAGGTAGACTTGCCACGTACTTGACCACGGGTTGGTAGATCGCTGGGTTTCGGAGTTTCTGTTGGTTTCTTCAAGTCGCTCTCCGTATCAGGAAGGATCCATCTGAGAGCAGTCCACTGTCAAGGAAACACAGTAAGATTAAGCAAAGTGGGCATAGAACAATGCAGATTCACCTCAAATACAACTGCCTCGCCAACTCCGGGCAGCGCGATTATCCAACCTATACGTTCTCGGGCTGGTCCAGTCACCACTTTTATCTGATCGCCGCACCTGAACTCCCGTTGCAAACATTTCATCGGGATGGTCAAGAGAAGGGTGTCTTCTTTGCTTTGCAGGGCTTGGGGATCAGTGCTGCTGCGATTCTCTCTGGTCTTCTCCATCTCGGCGATCTGGGCGATAGCGCACCGCACAGAGACGGATGAATCTTCGTCAATGCCCTCCACGTAACCCATCAGCCCTTGTTGGGCTCCGGCAACAACGATGACCCGATCGTCAATCGCGAGTGGAGGAAGTGGGGAGAGTAGGTGACGCCGTAAGTTGCAAACCGGAAGGGCTCTTTCATCATGCTCCGTGGACCCGTCTTCCAGCGTACTGGAAACCTTATTTACGCGAACACTGGCCATGCGAAGCAGGTGTTTGGTCGACTGCTCGTTGACCCCATTGCCTGGCTTATCCCTGTAGAGATGATCGATTCGGATGATCCGTCCAGCTTTTTTGACCTTGCCGCCCAACTCCGTCGTGTCTTCAAACACAACGCAATCGCCGTCCCCAAGAGCCAATTGTTGAGGGTCGTCGGCCAGAAAATGAGCGAATTCCAACATGTTTGATTGACTATCGCTGAATAGTTTGAGCTCTGCCTCGGTGGGCAAGACGTCCAAGATGGTCAGATCACCGTATGTCCAAGGACTGAGGCGAAGTCCATTTTGGTAAACATTTCCCTGCCAGGTATATTCCCGCTCATTTCCGGCAGGTTTTTTGTGGGGATATGCTCGAGACACTGCTTCTGGATCAAACAAGGTGGCAGGGACCCGATCATCCGATATCTTGCCCAGCGGAATGCGAGGGACAAATACGCATTGGTTCCTTTCGGGCACATACACCAAGTCACCTTTGTGATTGCCCTTCGTCCATCGAGCCCATCTGCCGACATAGTCGGGATCGTCGCACGAACGAGAAGCCGCATGACGAGTAAAACATAGGAGTTCCGGGCGGGCGTGCAAAGGGACTGGTGTTGGAGGTTTTTGGACGAGGTATGGATTTCTGGTGAGATTTTGGAAAAACAAATGGGTTGTTGCTTCAACGTACACCCGACCTGATCCACATTTGTGATAAAATGCAGAATAAATCTGGAGTTCGGGTTTTGCGGTAGCGAGACCCATAATAGATTGGATCAGCTCGTTTTCCCGACCATATCGGGCGTGAATTGTCCACAACGCTGGATCTTGGGCGTCGGGAAGTAACATTAATGCCTCGACGAAGCTGGAATCAGAGGCTGAATCAAGATTAATCGTCGTCTGGTGCTGTGGTGCATAGCGGGCAGCGAGTTCTTCGAGCAGCCGAATGTCGTCGAGATTGGAATCGTCCCATTCCAGTTGATGAGCAGGAAGATTCGAATATTCGTCGTCCTGCTCATCGTCGTTGATAAAGTCTGGAGAAAAAGTACATTATTATTGAAGTATGTAGTGCACAAGTCCGCGAGGGCGACGCACCGTCACCTCCTTGCTCATCCTCCTCCATGTCCGACGGTCCATCTTCCTGGGCTTCGATATCGATATACCTGGCGATTGCGTCAGGCAGGATCTGCGGATACCTCAATATCAGGGGATTCAATTGACTGCGCAACTGGCCTACATTTTTACGTTGACGCTTGGCAGGAGGGGGATTGTTGTAGCCAGCGTGCAATTGAGAGGCAGAGCTGATAAGCGCCGTTCTGAGGGCCTTGGGGCGGGACCTTTTTCGTTGAGGTGGCTGCAACTTTTCGAGTCAAAATATAATTCCACGCATAGAATACATGCTTTACCAAGGTTACGCCTACGTCACTTTGGAGGGACGCGCTATCAATCCGGCTTAAGGCGCGTATAAAGGGAGCAGGGGGGGGTGGCATGCTGCCGACATCCAGTGGGTCGACGTAGAGATCGACCGAGAGACCGTGTAGCAGATCGGCGGGTGGCGGTAGACACATGGGTGTTGGTGCACGGGACCCAAAAACTGTGGCTGCCGCAGCCGCAGCCGAGGGCTCTGGATTAATATTGGGAGACGGCGAGCGTGACGGAAGCTGTGGGAGAGGCTCGCCAAGGGAAGGAGTCGGCGCGCGATAATGATAAAACGCAGTGGTATGGCTGCCCGAAAATTCGGAAGCTGTAACCGCGAGAATGAGTTCGAAGAGATTCGGTGGGAAAGAAGAGATCTAGAGGGCTTACATTCCATATTTTAGCGAATCAATTACTTAGTGGAGGGTCTGCCTTTCCTCCTATTGATCAAATATATGTACGCGATCGCGATCGCTTGTCAATGTTTGGCGGAAACCTGCCGAGATATCTGCCGAAACCCAGCATCACGTTTAGACATGTTTGTTCGCAAGGACTTTTCCCAACTTGGCCTGAACCACCACGACCGTACATGACATTCTCTAGATTCTACGTAGCGAAACAATACCCGTGAACGGTTTGGGGCGAAAGGTTCGCGTTTCCTCTTTGTACGTGTAACTGACGCAAATTGCATCTCAGATTCAACCTGAAGTCGTCTTGACCCGACCCGCCAGGCGGTACTCTTTCGACGCAGTTGTGGGCTCTGCACTATGCTCTCTTCTACACATGATCCATTGGGCAGCTTCTCTCGGAGAACACTGTCGGGTGCTCAGGCCCTGACCTGCTAACATCGCATGTTAACTTGCAAGAGAGCCCGTGTATTGCGCTAGATTGCGATTGATTGATAACCATGGGCTCTCGAGGTTACGTTCGACTCCTGGTGTACATGTCCGGCGCGGACCGGCAATCGATGGAACGACGGAGGGCGCCAAGTTGGCCATGCGAGGGATGGACGGATTGGGGAGACGCGTCGACGGATGGGATGGAGGGCGCCAAGTTGGCCATGCGAGGGATGGACGGATTGGGGAGACGCGTCGACGGATGGGATGGAGGGCGCCAAGTTGGCCATGCGAGGTACGAAGGGACGCAGGGGTGGAGGACCCTCGATGGTTATCTGTGAGTCGCAATTTTTCACTTTAATAGTGCATTGCTGACTCTTTCTTCAAGCCCTCGTTCTCGCTCCAACTCCTTGAGCGCTTTGCCCACATAGGGAAACAATACCCGCGAATTTGAGAAGAAGAAGAACCCGTTGGTTTGGGGCGAAAGGTTTGCGTTTCCTATTTGTATATGTTCTTCTCCAACTGGGACAAATTACAATTCAGATCTAACTTGAAGTCGATGTTTCCTCTTGACCCGACCCGCCAGGCGGCACTCTTTCGACGCAATTGTGTGCTCTGCACTATGGTCTCTTCTACAGATGATCCATTGGGCAGCTTCTCTCGGAGAACATTGTCGGGTGCTCAGGCGGCCCTGACCTGCTAACATCGCATGTTAACTTGCAAGAGAGCCCGTGTATTACGCTAGATTGCGATTGATTGATAACCATGGCCTCTCGAGGTTAGGTTCGACTCCACTCGCACGACGATGTTCGAAGAGACCCTCCCGACTTACCCGTCCTCGGACGAACACAGCAGAGGTACGTACACCGTTGTCGAACAGAGTCGAACAGAGTGTGTCGCTAACAAGGTACCCTAGCCCGCTTCAACAACAACACGACCGCCCGTGGCCCGGGGCACACTTCCAGCGCTCTTTCAAACCTCATGATCATGATCATGCAGACACGCGCAGCCTTCTTCCTCGATTTCCACAATCCCAGCCACACACATCCATAAAATCCTCCACATCACATTTCTGTTGGGCGTTGCCGTCCTTCAGGACCCGGGGTGCGGGAGGGTAGCGCAAATAGCCCGCATTCCTGCCATCTCACTCTGTTGGGCGTTCTCGTCCTTCAGTGCGTCCCGGCGAGAAAACACATTCGCCCTCCTTCGTACCATTCTGTTGGGCGTTCCCGTCCCTCAGGGTGCCAGCGCCACTTCCGACCCGCATTTCCCCCAGGAAAGTTTAGGCTACGTGGGAATGCTTGGTCGCGGAGAAACCGGTATAGGGGCCTTATGCGCGACGGTCTTGAAATCGAATTGCTTCACAAGGTGCGTCTTGAAACTCGGGCTGATCATGATGTCCATTCCTGACCCGCGCACTTAGACTTGTACATGTTCGATGGACCGCGCTAGCTCGATTTCGAGCGAGTCATAATTCTCAATATGTGCATTGCATCCGGGTCGGCCTACGCTCTCGCCGTGCAAGCACCTGGGTTCGAGCGGACGGATCGATCATCAATCGTTGCTACCTCCCGTACGCGGCGTCCGTCCATCTTCAGCAGCAAGAAACCACGTGACGAGAGAGCGTTCAAGACCTCGTAGAGTTGCTGACAAAGTCTACCAGGTCTTTTGCGCACTTTCGTCACGTGTTTCTGTTTTCTCGTTTTAATAATTCAACACTTGTAAAACATGCAGGCAAGCCCCGTATGAGATGCAAACTTGGCAGTATTTTAGTTTTCTTCCTGCAGCATTTTTTACCCAGCTAGCTCCAAGACGCCTCTCCTTCAACAACAAAACCGCCCGTGGCCGGGGCACACTTCCTACGCTCTTTCAAACCTCCTGATCATGATCATGCACACACGCGCAGCCTTCTTCCTCGATTTCCACCATCCCAGCCACTATAAAAATCCTCCACATCGCCTTCTGTTGGGCGTTACCGTCCGTCAGGACCCGGGGTGTGGGAGGGTAGCGCAAATGGCCCGCATTCCTGTCATCTCACTCTGTTGGGCGTTCTCGTCCTTCAGTGCGTCCCGGCGAGAAAACACATTCGCCCTCCTTCGTACCATTCTGTTGGGCGTTCCCGTCCCTCAGGGTGCCAGCGCCACTTCCGACCCGCATTTCCCCCAGGAAAGTTTAGGCTACGTGGGAATGGCTCGTATATGTTGAGGAGAAATTTAAAGTGGAGTCGGAAGGAAAGAAGTGGGAGAGGATCGGCCCGAGGCTTTTTGTCGCGGAGAAACCGGTATAGGGGCCACCATGGCACCGCTGGTACTTTCATTCTCAGACGGCCATCTAGTCAGTATATATTCAACGGCCGTCGTTTCAAGTGTGCGGCACGCGGAGCTCGGTTCTACGATCCGTGGCATTGTCCCAAATATTCTCGTCAGTCTCGTGTTCATGATCAGGCTCGGACTCGGCTTATTGTGTATGTTTGGTGCAATATACTAGACATGTACAAGAAAAACCACTGGGCCGGCGGCGGTGTAGATGTGTTGTGTTTGGCCAAGTTTTGCAATAATTTTGTTTCTAAAAATTTAGTAGACAATCGGGTCCACGCTGGGCATGCGCAATGTTATCCGGATCCGATGAGTCTAATCCCTCAATTTACAGTGACCTTGGCGAGCACGTCGGAATCGGTTTCAAAACACAACGGCTTTATAATCAATAAATTATAGGATGTCCAATCCAAAATTCCTGATTTGGGCTAGTTCCGTACACAGAGTTTCGAATTCATACGTATATACATACGGGTATATATTTCGATTAGGTCATGTGTATATACCGGTTCCGGAACCTCGACTCGTCGAGCTTCAAATTCAACGCATATATATACGCACAGGCTTGCTGGATCCCCACTGATCATCCCCCACCCCGGATCCCCCGGGACACGACTCATTCACAACCTCAAACGTGGGGCCGTACGTTCTGTGATGTTCTACGATTGCTCCACGTTATAATTAACCAACCGTCTATGATTTCACCTCAAGATATACCTGCAAAGATGCCGTCTCTGGTCGACCTAAACGCTGATGTCACGATGGAGATTTTGCAGACCTGTGCTCGTCATCAAGTGGCACCCTGGCAACTAGCTCATGTCTGCCAATCCTGGAGACGGGTAGCATTCCGCAGCAAACGGCTGTGGAGTAATGTGCGTGCCGACCAACCGGGAGAAGAACGG
This sequence comes from Mycena crocata, assembly GCA_029281795.1. Lineage (NCBI taxonomy): Eukaryota > Fungi > Basidiomycota > Agaricomycetes > Agaricales > Mycenaceae > Mycena > Mycena crocata. Next base: position 5,157 of record JARJCP010000287.1, on the reverse strand, counting down.
TGTCGCAGGCGGGTCGCTGCAGAGCTGGCGCTCTGTGTGGATTGCGATGTGACGGTGAAATTTCGGGCGATCCCGGGCCCTGTGTGGCACACCAACACTTCATCTGCCGAGAAACAGTGCATGAAAGAGGTTCTTGCGATGCTCGCGGCACGCAGCGCAGACTGGCGCAAGGCAGATCTGACTCTGAACATGAAAGACTTTTTCGACCTCGGGAAGTTCGCTCATAACCGCTTCCCAAAACTTCAACATCTCATCATCACGATTTGGGGGTACCAAAACGCTATGCCCGATGCTGACCACCAGCCTTTTACGGTGGCTCCCATGCTCGGTCGGCTGGAGATATGTGGAGGCTCCTCCGCACGTCCACTGGTGCCCGTGGGTCAGCTCACACGACTGGACGTGCACTGGACCAATGATATCCACAATCTACTGCTGGCTAACACATCGTACCTGGAAGTGTTGCGTTTGCGTGGAGAAGAGGAGCCCGAGGCAGGGACGCGGCCAGCATCGTTGCCTCGACTACACACTCTGCAGGTGCCAACAACAGCCTTCTTAGACCTGCTGGACCCGCCCGCATTGCGAACATTCGAGCTGTTGAGGAACACAGTGATATGGTTAGAAGACACGGCTCCCTGGTTCCGTTTGTGGAGCCGGTTCCCAAAGCTGGATCTGGCCACTGTGCATGTTGTGGGTGTGCAGGACAGCACAATAGCGTGGCTTCGGAGCTCGTTGGCAAACAGCCCGACCTCAAGCCTGATATTTACCATCACTGCCCAGAGCATACCTGCGGGGCGGTTGCTTCGCGCACTCGAGGTACCCAACGAGCCGGCGACCGAGGCGATTGCGCCAAGGGTGGACTGCATGGAAGTGCGGCTTTTTCGCGGGGGGCAGGATTGGCAAGATACCCGGTGGCGCCGTCACGAAGAACGTGGGGCACACGACGAGCCTGCACTGCTGAAAATGGTACGGTCGAGGTTAGCCACGGGAGTGAGCGGCAGCCGGTCTCTGAAGAAACTGGTTGTGACTGCTAAATATTTCGACAAGGGTGGTGAGTTGCGGCAACAATTGGAAGACCTCCAAAAGCAAGGGCTGGACGTCGACCTGAGTGCTTGGGGTGAGGAGTCGGAGGAAGAAGATGAAGAGTCGGACGAAGATGTAGAGGAAGAAGAAGAGGTAGTGCAAGAAGACCCCCAGGAAACACTAGGCAGGCGTATCTCCTAGGTATGATTTGTCAATTCTCCAGTCAGTTGGCCTAATTGATGTGGACAGTGTCTCCACCAACTATGCATCAGCATGCTCGAACGGCTCATGGCGATCTTGAGCAATTCGTGGGCAAATGTGCCATACCTATTCAAATTCCCTTCATGAGTCCTTCCATCCTTCACGACATCTCTTATCCTGCAGGAAGCCGTGGCAGGAGCACTCTAGCTCTGCGATCGCGACTTTTATGATATTTTGCCTTCTTACTGTAGGCCTTCAAGACACTTTTGTTTCACGTCGAACAAATGCCGACTCTACGTCTTCTGTATACCGTCCTCATTCTTGCACAATAGTATTCAGCTCTACTTATTAATTCTCTCATTACCACATACTATCGCCCTCCGGGCAGACCTGGATCCTCCGTGCTTGCTGGGGCAAATTATCTTTCACCTCCGGGCGCACTTTGTCACTTTTGCTTTGTTTCCAAGTTCGAAATAAGTTCAAACTTATCACCAGTTGTCGCCCTTGTGTCCCCCTTCACGTTTATAACAGAGCTTTCCCACTCGTCTCATCCTTATTCGTTTTGTGTTGCTTCCCCCCAATAATTCTGCTAGTAGTCGTTGGGTTTTTTTTCCTTTCCAAGTCGCGACGACGAATCTTGTTGCCTCGGCTCTTTTCTTCGCTCCAGTCAATTGTGATGTAATAGGGAGTCAATGCACTGTGCCGGGTGGAACCAATTATTCGCCTCCGCGCACTTGGGTCACTGATAGAGTTTTGAGTCTTCTGCTGTCGGTTGCAGTTCATTTTTGTGAACAGTGCATTCGTCTCGCCCCGGGCCATACTGCGGCGAGTTGCGGAGTGCGATTCAGAACTGTGTATGATCGAAGGGCCCGGACCAAAGCTCAATAACAATTTTACTTCGGTTCAAGGTTCGTAAATCTGATACATAACTTATTATGTGGGAAAGTGGGGTTTTTTTTGATCATGATGGGGACAGCCAATTACGCCTTAAGCTTGTAGACCAGGATACCTCCGTAATATAAACTCCGGATCCAGGAATATCTATGTACGTATTCATGATCATCAACGTTACGTAATTAGATTACCTAAATCCGATCCGATAGGATCTTGATTAGCGATTTTCTTCCCAATCTCCATGATATCATCATGAATCCTATAACCTCATCACTAGTACTGGCCACCAACCGCGGGAAATGGCAGACAACACCAATGCACCAATTGCAACTTCCGGTGTACATTTGCAGAATCCGGAATCTAAACCCAGTCGTTCATACATGCTCGTGGATGTAAGACTGAACTTGCACCCATATGCATCCGTCCGGTATTGTTTTCTTTGAAGCTTCGTCCCACATTCCACCTGACAGCCTGACCATTAGGAACCGTGCTGAAAATCTTTCTCTCCTCAGTATAGTTCCAGGGCCGAGAGAATCGAACGAGGAGAATCTCAATGAGTTCATCCAAGCTATCGTGCACGTATGCGGTCGGCATATCGATATCCTGAATTTGTTCCTCATTCTAAACATAGGTTACGGAAAGCACAATGGTGGAAGCTCAAGATTGAGAGTTGTAATTCTAGATCTTATGTATCTCTGGAGCTCGATGTCTACATATCTATACGTATCGATCGACTCAACCTCAACTCCTTCGAAGTCGAATTCGCTTTGTTAGTTTCCCCACCATTACTTTGCCCAGCGCCTCGTACACATCAGCGTGTTTCTTCGCCAATGATACTCTTCCATCCAACCTCAACTCTAGATCTTGCCAGGGGCAATCCTCAGATCGAACAGTGAGTTCTTGTTATATATTGGTCGAAAAACAATAATCAAAGAAATCGTTCTTGTTCAGATACATATAAATTAATCCTGCCAGATTTACTCTGCGCCAAATCGTTGGCCATGGGTTGATTCTGTCGGCCGCGGCCTTCAGGCTGCATCTGCAGGGGTGCTCATGAGGAGCTATCACATGATCTGCTCGCAGAGGTGAAAAACGAAACGGCCCGCCGTATCTATGCAAACAACCAAGGGGATCTGTCGAACGTAGCCCCTAATGAAGTACGCCTCTCATATAAATGCTAAAACTCTTCAACGGTCAGCTAACCGTGCTGCCGTCATGTCAGGCTCTCATCTTCCTATGCGACAGGTTGGTCGGGTTTGACTTGAAGACACAAGAGCTACTGAACTTTTGAAGCGTAATGAACAGTCTTAAAAAGAGCATGACTTGGGAGGAGATCACTTTCACCTCACCCATATTCGTCGACCGAGACCAAGACTCATTCCACATGTATTTTCCGTTTGCGCATTGCGGGGCTTTCAACGACCATTGCGTCAACGACGAATCTCAACATTATACCATCCTTAAAGCTGAGAGAAAACAGTGCGGTCGCTGTAAAGCAACAGCTTATTGTAGCAAAGGTTAGTCCGTCTAGCAAAACTTTGAGAATAGCCCACCTTTTGATTTTTTCAAAAATAGCTCATCAGCAACTCAACTGGCCGAGTAAGTCCCGGTGCATAGATTGTCTTCGGTGGCTAATTTCTGGTGCAGTACACAAATTGCATTGTTTTGTCGAATCTTAGGGTTTGGATGGTGGTTGTATGGGTCTTGGTTGGGTCTTGGATCAGTGCGAGAGTGAGCAACAATACTTTGGGTTTTCTGGCTGCTAGCTTTGGCTGCTAGATATTTCTGATCATGAGTGGACGTGCTCGCCTAGCTAGGAAATGAATGATCGTGGGCCTAAGCCGCGACGATTCCTAGAGAACGAATGCAGAACTTCAAGTTCCAACTGATCCTGCGCCGGCGCCTTGCCAGAGCCTGGTTACGTAAACGTTTCACGCAACGGTTCGAAAATTCCCCGCTATCATTCTCATGATCACATGTCTCCTGGGCTCGCCCCGCCGTACACGTGACATTGTCTACGGTACAGCGCCTGGGCGCCAGCGTGGGAGAGTGTTTCAATGATTCGCAAGAGAGGTTTTTCTGATGAGCATTGAGTACATTAGTAGCATAGGCATTCGGCTTTGCCACCGAATGCCTATTTCTGTGCTGAACGACTATCGCCGGATGAAGCGATTGATCAGCATCACTCCTGCTATTTCTCAAAAATTGCACCAAGTCCCTCCCTCAATAGCAATTAAATACCTCGACCCTGACACTAGTAACCGACCCTAACATTAACCAAAACCAGCCGAAACCCTATCTCAAACCCTACCCCTCACCTACTGTATGCGACTGGGTACTTGGCCACTTTTCACCAGTGCTGAAGGGACAGGTATTATTCCAGAGAGCCCAAACACTATAATATGGAAGGTGTACATCTTAACAATGTCCGAAACAACTTTGGTGGATTTACATCGCCATTTGACCTCTATGAATTTTTCTTCACGGGGCAGCCCGAAAAGGCAATCGACGGGGTAGTTGGCCATCATGATCAGCTTAACTCATCGTCCTGGTTCACAACCCGACCGCGATGCATTCTACATCATACAGGATGGTCTGATGGACGAATCAGCGTATATACCTGATGTATCGGAACCATAGCAGGCTAGTACACAATCATATCGTTTATCGGGGACCCCAAAATTTGGATGATTCTATTTGGCACCTCCTGCGCCAGCGTTTAGGCTCGCTTAAGAGGTGCTAAATAACACCTTTCTAGTTGGCACCTCCGCCAACCTGATGAGATAGCGGTTAGATTCAACTTAGATAAGAGTTCACTAACACTTCGACTCTCATCCACCGGTATTTCACGGTAAAAGAAATGTTCAGATAGCTAGAAATGTGTCGTTCCCAGGCACATCTATCCTCTTTTTTTTTCTCAATTCTTTCCAGGACTTTTGGAAGGCTTTGAGGTCGTTGATGTACCGGATTTGGGGAAAAGCGGTTATTTTCCCACAAGGAGACGCCGAGGACGCGGGGGAAAAAACTGGTGCAATGCACCTG
>JARJCP010000286.1:0-23494 GCA_029281795.1 Mycena crocata | reverse complement strand
TTTAACTTGGCTGAACCGTGGCGTTGTCGAAATACAACTCTACACGCGTAGAAACGCGTAATTGAATGCAAAATACCCGAATATTGGTGCTATGGGTACATTTTTCAGTCACCGGACGCGTAAGTCTGAAGCGAGGTTCAGGGGTTCAATAATAACGACGGTGTAATCTTAAAACGCAGATGATGTTTTTAGACGCATACGGAACGCAAAATTCAAGTTGAAGTTGGCGGACACTCGTAGAATGTTGAAGACTCCAAGAAAACACATCAGAAATGCGTCAGATAATGACGGGTGAAAGGGACTTACAATAGCGTTGCAACCCCGTTCGGCGGAACGCGAAAAATCAAATTAGAGTTTGCGAGCCGGCGCGGAGCGCCGGTAAGCCGCGTGTAAGGTTGAACACTTCAAAAAAACGCGTCAGAAACGCGTCGAGAACAACAAGGGAATGGGACTTACCAAGAACTTATAACCCTGTTCGCGGGAACACGAAAAATCGAATTTGCATCCTCAGGCTTCGCGTCAACAACACGGTAAGAATGATAGGAGAATGGGACTTACCATGAACGTGCAACCCCGCTCGCGGGAACACGAAAAATGTAATCGGATTTGGCGGGCCGGCACTGTGCGCCGGTGAGACCGAGACGGAGACGCAGAGGGCGCAGAGTTGACAGGAGAGGTCAGTGATAAGTTAGACATAGACAGAAGATGTAACGTACCTGCATCGCGTAACCTCGGTCGTGGGAACGCCAAAAATGAATTAAAAATTGCGAGGGCAGCAGCATTAAGACTGCCAGGAGAATTGCCATTGAAATGTGCATAGGATATTGAAGAACAACATACCATGGGCGCGTAACTTCATTCGGCGGAATGCCAAAGGTTGAATCGATATTTCGGCGGCGGCACTACGTGCCGCCGGTGTATGCGGGGATTGCGGATTGATACTAGATAGGTGTTATAAGGAAAGGAATTGAACACAGGCAACGGACTAACCTTAGATGCATGGGGGTTGTTTGGCGGAAGGTTGGATATGGAACAAAATTTTCAAAACGGCGCTTCGCGCCGCCGCCCGATGACGTGCAGAACACAGTGTCAAGGACAAAGGTTGAAATTTGAAAAGGGTGGACATCGGCGCTGCGCGCCTTCGACGCTCAAGTGTCTAGCCAAGAAGGTTCTTAAGCCTAAAGTGATATGTACGTAGTGAGGTGAAACGTACATACAATCCCGGTCGCGGGAACTCCAAAAATCAAATCAAAATTTCGGGAGCGGCGCTATGCGCCGCCGATGCCAAGGGTTGATGGCAAAGTCGCATCTCACTGGTTAAGCTGTACATAAATCAAGTCAAAAGAACGCGTACATGGATGTGAAAGGAAACGCGCCTTAGCATGTACCCTGTTGGCAGGAACGCGAAAACTTCCACCAAACAATCTGGCCACGGCGCTACGCGCCGCCGGCATTGTGATTGCTGGAGGCAAACTAAATTAGCTTGACGGTGTAAAAGTCTAACAGATAACGGATGAACTAAAACTCACATGTTTCGCCGGCGGGTCGGTACGGTCGTGAATCGTGATGCTGAACTGGATCGAGTCGGAGGATGTTGCCGATGTTGGTCAGCGAGGTTGTTAAACAACGCGTGACACGGCGACGCGAACTGGCTCAGATGCCTATGCCCAAATGGGAATGAGTCCATGGTGGGCTGAAAATGAGAGAAAAACCTATGGTGCTCAAAGCTTGCGAAGGTCGGCAAGACAAGGTTGGAGTTGTCGAGATGGTGCACTGAACGTTGTCGACCTTGGCCAGGAGGGTCCAGGGGTTGCAATATGAGCAAGGGGGATGGATAGGTTATGGTGGGACCACAAAATGGAAGAGGAGGGAGAATGCGGGCGGCGATGGTGGAGGTATAAGAGCAAGAGGCAACGTGTGTCATTGTTTGGTCTGTCCATCAAACATTCAACATCTCGTCATAAGTCTACTTCTGATTCTCCGCCTCATTTCCACCTCCGCAGATGGTTACACAAACACGGGCCCTGTCCGCCAATTTTCTCCACGCCTCATGCACTCTCCCGCCAACTATTAATATCCTCATCCGGGATCCCCGACACTTAATTTTTGCCCGAATGGGCTGACTCCCCTTATCATGGAATATGTTCCTGCAACATAGAATAATGCCGGTAAGGCCCCGAGTCAAATGAAGTTCCTTTGACTTCCGCACCGCATAATATTCTCTGTTTATTAGTCTCTCGACCCGGCTACTATATAAACGCACTGATCAAATTCAATGTTGTACTGTTAAATCTTGCAATCGATCAAAGCTATGACTTGGTGCTCTCAATAACGCTATTCAAGTCCTTTGGTAGTAGAAGGCAAGCTGAAAATGCATGAGCCGCTGGCCTCAGAATTGAATATTGGCCCAAGTTCAATTTGGCTTAGTTGGACAAGCACATCAATTTCTCATGAGGAAGTGTTTTAATTCGATTACTGGAAAGAGTGTGTAAAACGCGGAAAAACAGCTGGATAAGATAAGGCTTGACGCGATAAGAGTTGAGCTTTATGCGGGAATGCTAAAATTAGATGTCAATAACAATGAAAGATTTACCTACGGGGTTGCACTTCGTCTCCAGGACCAGAACAGCTCAGGGGTAGTGTGAGAAATAAAAGCAGAGTCAGATTTAGCGCATCCGAGGCCTCGGAGACGGAGCGGAAAAACTTCAACGTAACACTGCACCAAGCTAAAAATAGATCAAAAGTTCAACCACAATCGCGTGTGAAGCAAACCTACCTCAATTTTAGTCCAAATTGAAGCTGTAAAGCTTGCAATAGAGGAAGTGCGAGTTTTCGCGCCCGCCCGCAATTTTTCCCGCCAAAACGACAGCTCGGACGGAAAATTTCAACCAAAATGATGGGCTCTCACTGCCACCGCTGTCAAACTGGGCGCGGTCCGGCCACCGAGACTCAACGCCACCCAATTTGGGAAGCCGTCTCTTGCTCTTGTTTTCCATGTCGATTTTTTGAATCCGGCCAAGCACCGACCCGACCTCGACAAAATTTATTTTGGCACTCCCACACACTTACTCTACATGTCTGGCTCTTCATTTCCGCCTTCCGGTCACCTCAATTTGAACATATGCCGGTATGTCCAAAAGGCATCTTTGCTCAAACAGTACCCTTATCATACGTTTCAGAGCTTGTTTTATGCTTCCAATTAACTCCCATGGAAACCCAGCAGCGGCCAGGCCGGCCACAGCCTTTCGGAAGCAGTCAGGGAAGTAACAACTCGAAAATGGCACAATTCCATTTCCGAGCTGTTGGTCCAACACGGGTCCACAAGACCCTTGATGGAAACCATCAGCGGCGATCTCTTGTGGTGGGATTACGGTGGAGATATTTGGTGCGTGGCTACAGTCTCGCTATTGACCCGAAACTAATATTTTCCCTCCGCAAGCCATTCTCAACCTCACACGCACCCCTTCATCTGCCATCCCGCTGAACTTTTCCCCAACCCATGTCTCAACTTGAACTTTATTTCTGGCCCAAAATCTTTGGCTTGCGGGTACGCAATGTACATTTTTAGCGTATGGTTCGTTTCGAGCATCTCCGAAAATATTTCCTACATGACCAGTTTAGCCCGCGGCTCCCCGAAAACTCGGACCCACAATCTATTTTTGTATCGCAGCAAGATCCCCGTGTCAGTTTAGGGCTCGGTGGCGCTTGGTGTGGGAAGCGCGAATCTAGGGTGTTGAAGTTAATTTTGTGTTGGGAGATCCTCCGCGCGGTTCCCAGGCATCGGGTGCGCAACAATCTATTTAAACTTACGTTGGCTCAGGGAACACAGCCCGTCCGAAACCCTGGGCCCTTCCCGAAATCTATAAGTATCGGGCGACCACCCACCTAATCCCTCATTCCAACCACCACCCACTTTTCGCCCACCTCCCTCTCCCCACTATCTCTGGCCCATCCCTCCCCATGCTCGATGCCACAGTTGCCTTCGCTCGTCGTTGGCACTGTGGTTATCCTCTTTCGTCGCCGCCGACCTCACGCCACTCGATACCACCCCGTCACCATTGTCGCCCTCGACGCCGCCTCGACCCCAGCACTTACATTATCGACTCAACAACTCGACTACATTCGCATCCTTACCTCCTTACCTCCTCTCTCCCAGTCCTCTATCGACTTTCGAGCACCTCGTCATCGCCGCTCTTCCGCCGCCGCCGCCCACAACGGCCTCAACTATGCCGCAACCTTTCAACCACCTTCGGAACGTCTCGCTTCAATCCCTCAACCATTCTCAAGTGCTCCTCGGCGCCAGCATCCCTCAAAATCGCTTCGACGTCGGCGCTGGAGTTACCAACGTCTCATCGATCCTGTGGTATGTGATTCTACCCTATCCTTAATTTCTATCTGACCATTCCAAACAGTGCCAAAAAACCGACCGCTCACTTCAAAATGCAAAGCACCGGCACCCTTCGATATCGGCAGGATAGGCACCGACACCTTACTTATTTGTGGTGTGTTATCCTGCGCACCCCTTCATCCTCATCTAACCGCTTTCGATAGGTCGACTCTGCTTCAAGTTACTTCAAATCTCCATGCTCTGATTCAAAATTCGACTCCCGCTTCAAATCCGACCCTCTACGTCGCAAGGTGCCCACATATCCCTTCAAACCATTCGCTTTACTGACTTCGTTTGCTCAATTCAGGTTCAAAACCCCCCATTCCGAGACTTCAAGAACGCGATATCAACTCGTTTGGTTGTTTTGCTACACTCTGTGCGTCGCTCCGTTCAATTTTTCTCAGATTTCTGACTCGCTTCAAAGTGTTCCTTCGAATCCCATAGAATCTGGGTTACTTTGACTGTCGATTCATCGGTTTCGGCGTTGGATTTGCATATGTGCGCACGGCGGCAACTCGGTGCGTCTCCTCCCTTCAAACCACATTTTTACTGACTTTATTCGATAGGTCTTACCTTCGAACTCCAAGAGCGGCTTCATTCGAAGTCACGCTTCAGAAGACCGGGACTATCTTCAATTTTGCTTGCACACACGGTACGTGTCTTGCATTCAATTTCAAGTACACATGTACCTTTGAACTGACTTCGTTTGTGTCTTACCAGGTCTTCAAAGCGCTTCGCTTCTCAAGAACGCGTTCAAATTCTTCAACTACCGCTCAACTTTGAAGAACCTTGACCGGTTAGGGAAAGATGGCAGTATGGGTATCAAGGTGCGTTGTACTCATTGTCGATTCGATAACCATTAACTTACTGTGCATTACTTACTAGGTTGAACCTTATTGACTCGGTATGTCTACTCGTTGCGATCTTCAATTCAAACTGCCTTGATTAAACTGACTTGCTTCGATAGATCTTACATGGTACATGGAAGACTTCGGGCTCCAACACTGGCTTCAGTTTTTGTTTGAACCCCCTTCGCACTCGGTACGTGGCGTTCATTCATTCATTCTTCACTGTATGTTGTGAACTAACTACTTTCATTCGCAGAACCGAGACAAGGCTTCGATACTGCGATCCATTCAAGTCCCCGCACGCGGTTCAAATTCAGTTGGAAGCATATGCATTGAAGGAGGATGGGATTACGGTGCGTCTCATTCAGTGTCGGTTCAATACCTCTTGACTGACCTTGATTCATCGCACCTAGGTCGCAGCTATGCATACATACCTATTGCCCGCGTCGCTGTTGACTTCAAACACCGGGTATGTGTTGACTTCATCGTACAGGCTTTCGCTGACCCGCAGTTATCATCTGATAGCCTGTTAAATATCTTAGCCTGTTGAATAAACGCTTGCTTCGTTTCAGTGCCTGGTAAGTTATAATTACAACTCGATGCATCACATACTGACTGTTACAGTTTCGGTTAAACACAGGTAGTTAAATAGATACTTCAACCCGGAACCACTCGGTCTTGGTTGGACTCTGGTTCAATAACGGTATGTCTCTTCCCTCACCCATCTTCAGACCTCTTCTAACTTGGATCCTTCGTTGTCAATGTTAGGTCGCCGTCGTTCTGTGGTCCCGTCGTAGTGTGGTCGGTTCGGAACGCCGTCTGTTTGACCTCGGACCGCCGGCACAGTAAATTTCGAGCCGGGACGCCGAAACTACGCTCCCATCGCCCCAGGTGTGTTGATTGATTTGCGTCCTTGGGGATATTGGCTGACTGACCTTGCTTTGGGTTGAGTAGGTCGCATGGATTCGAACTTGGGACAAGTTCAGTCAACTTGCAAAGGTACGATTGATGAATTTCTCACCGTACTTTCTAATACGAACTCGAACTTAGGCCAAGACTACTTACACTTCGAGAGGCTCGAGACTATGCTTCGGCACGATGGGATTGCACAGGTACGTTGTGATTATGTCGCCTGCTTCAATACTTGTAACAGTAACACCCGACTGACTTATTTTTGAACAGGGAGTCGCAGCCAGAATTCCAGCATTTAACGTTTACATTATACGTTGTACAGCTATAGTGCGTTTGAAATGATTCGATTCCACCCAACTCTTCGCTGACGTTGGTCTTGTTCACCTAGACCCTGACCTCGAGTCCCGCGCTCAAAATCTATCTATCCCGAGCACAAAATCAATATTTTCGCCAGTCCACGTTTTGAGAACCAGTCCACCCGCACATACATAAGATCGCGCCGGTTAATTCAAGTTTTATAGCACAGGGAATTCAATCACACAGGTATGTAACGGTCTTCTCAATCACCATTTCGATTCGCGTGCTAACGAAATTACAGGTTCACGTACGATAATGGGGACGTACATACATAGGATGCAGAATGCGATCGAGACCTGCAACATCTGCGGCGCATTCGAGGCGCAGACTCCCCACGCCGAGTCGCATCCACATCGCCTCCACGCCACTCGACTTAAATCCCGCTCCGCTCCGTGCCGCGTGCACCCAATCCGACTCTACGCGATTCCGGTCAACCCCATCTCTCTCATGCCCAGCTCGGTTCCGACTCTCCGCCCAAACGAAACGACGCGACGCGGATTCGATTCGACTGGGACGGGCCGACTTGGTGCCGGATCCGCGCGCACGAGACGCCAATTTAACGGGCGCGGAACGCGACTCCCGCGCAGCTCATACCCATGGACGCGTCGAGCAGACCGCGGCAAAGCGTGCACTGTCCGACGCCGGCAAAAGCGGCGGGGCACGCGCGCGTCATCGCGAACATGGGGCGCCGCGTCGCGAGCCGGTGCTCTTGAGCGGCGTTTGCCGTTGACTTGACGGAGCGCGAGCGCGGCTGCATGGAAAGAGGGCACGCCGATGTCCGGAGAAACGGGAGCGGGAGGATGGTGGCGTCGGGACTTGGCGCGAGATTCGGCAGGGACGGGCGGCGGGTGCATGTGTGGGTGGAGGCGAACTCGTCGTTCGTGGAGTCAAGGCAGCGCGCGCGGTATTCGGGCCGATCGAGCGTGGGGAGCGCTGTTGACGGGCGCGGTTTCCAGAGCTGGTGACGCCGTGGGTGACAAGGCAGTCGCAGCGGGAGTCGTGTGCGTCAAGCGCAGTCGGGAGTTGGCGTGGACGATGGCGGTGGGCAGGGGCGGGGCTCTGTGTGTACGGCGTTACGTGGCAAGGGAGTCACGGCAGAGTGAGGGAGTGGGTGCGGGGCGGCGACGGGGAGCAGAGGGCGAGGGAGCAGAGGGCGATGCAGGCATGCTGGGCAAAGTGAGGGGGAGGAGAACAAAGCTGCCGTCACCGCATGTCACACTCTGTTCTTTCCTTTTTGAGCCGACACCATGATTGGTCTCAAGGGAACCGTAAATGTGCGTTCATGGCGCTGGAAAATCACAGTCACTAATCATCGTCCAGATTATCGACAACTCCGGCGCACTGGTGGCCGAGTGCGTCAATGTCCTGAAACAAAAAGTCAATAACGGTTGGGGTTCTGTCGGCGACGAGATCGTCGTGGTCGTCCAGCGCGCGCGGCCCATATCCGCCGCAGCCTCATCCTCAGTAACCGCCGTCAAGGTTCGGCGCGGGGACGTCCGTCGCGCGGTCATCGTCCGGACGCGAAAAGCCGTGCGGCGGCCAGACGGCCGCATGATACGCTTCGATGACAACGCCGCAGTGCTGCTGAACAACAAGCGCGAGATGCTGGGGACGCGCATAGGTGGTGTTGTCAGCGCCGACCTGCGCATGAAGGGGTGGGGCAAGATCGCGAGTTTGGCACCAAAGGCGAGTGATCCATTTTGCGGCGTGGCCTCGTGCATTGACGTGCTTCGCTTTAGGTCATATAGATAGGGTTGCCTGTTTCTTCTGGGCTATCAGCGTGGGAATGCGATACCTTTGGGCCCTCCAGTATGGCGCTGCAAAATAATAGAGGGCGGCTGGACGGGCAGAAAAATTGGCTCAGCCTTTAATCTGGGCCTCGGAAATATCCGCAGCCTCAAACACTACCGTAACACCATGTTCAATCCAGCCAGTCCAATATTCCCGTCATTTTTTGCAGGCTGATGTCTCCCCGCAAGCTTCTGCACAGGGTTCCCTGAACGTTTTTAATCATCTCTGATTGATCGAATGCACTACTTGGAACGTCCTCAGGCCTCAGGCTCTCCCCTTGCCAGATCACACAAAAGAAATAAGCCGATGTGTGCGATTTGAAATGGCCAGGAGACTAAACATCACTGAAAAGTTGAGAGTTGGTAGCCGCCAGACCTATGGCTTGACAGGTACTGGCAGCACAATGCATTCCTGGACAGCTTGTTTGTTCATTTTGGCCCACTCGATCACGGCGCGCACTCGGGTCCTTTCCTCGTCGCCGTCTCGATGCCAGTAAAATCATAGTAACAGCAAAAATCGGTCCGCATGAAAGCGGAGTCGATGGCGACGCCGAGCGAGAAGCTGCCATCTGCTGCCATGTTCAAGTCTGAACAGGCCATGATGCACCGAAAAATCAAATTTGGATTGTCGTCTGCAATTATGAAAGTGAAGGGTAGATGCGAGGTGGGTATACTTTTCAGGTGCAATATCTGCGGGATTACGATTTCCAGATAATAGCGCCCAGGACTGCGGTTGAATTGATTGCAGCACCCGCCCGCGTATCAGCGGGTCAAGACACACATCAATTGCAGAAAGCTTAAATAGTGAAGTCAAAAATTGTATCCGGCCAAAAGAAAATACAATAGAATTTTTTTTTCGAAAGACAGAGACAAAAAGGAATTAGACGGTGTACAGGAGCGGAAAAATTCGAGAATATTCGAGCTAGAAAGATGCGTTGAAAGTGCGTCAAATTGTGTCGCCGTTGAACAAGACTTGCTGCTCGAAAACGGAGTCGTACAGCTTGCCCGAGATCCCCGAGTGCGGTTGAATTGAAGGTCTCAGCGCGTTTTGAAGTTCCGCGACGCATTATTGAACCCTAAGTCGTGTTTTTAAAGTCTCGTAGTCGAATTGAAGCAGGGAAACGCGAAATGCAACCTACGCGGGTCATAGTTGACGAGAAAATTCAAGTTCTAGTGAAGATGAATGAATGAACTTATGTGTGGTGTGATTGACTTGGAATTCGACTTCCACGTGTAAGTGACTTGAAATTCAACTTTCGACGCGTTTTAACTTGGCTGAACCGTGGCGTTGTCGAAATACAACTCTACACGCGTAGAAACGCGTAATTGAATGCAAAATACCCGAATATTGGTGCTATGGGTACATTTTTCAGTCACCGGACGCGTAAGTCTGAAGCGAGGTTCAGGGGTTCAATAATAACGACGGTGTAATCTTAAAACGCAGATGATGTTTTTAGACGCATACGGAACGCAAAATTCAAGTTGAAGTTGGCGGACACTCGTAGAATGTTGAAGACTCCAAGAAAACACATCAGAAATGCGTCAGATAATGACGGGTGAAAGGGACTTACAATAGCGTTGCAACCCCGTTCGGCGGAACGCGAAAAATCAAATTAGAGTTTGCGAGCCGGCGCGGAGCGCCGGTAAGCCGCGTGTAAGGTTGAACACTTCAAAAAAACGCGTCAGAAACGCGTCGAGAACAACAAGGGAATGGGACTTACCAAGAACTTATAACCCTGTTCGCGGGAACACGAAAAATCGAATTTGCATCCTCAGGCTTCGCGTCAACAACACGGTAAGAATGATAGGAGAATGGGACTTACCATGAACGTGCAACCCCGCTCGCGGGAACACGAAAAATGTAATCGGATTTGGCGGGCCGGCACTGTGCGCCGGTGAGACCGAGACGGAGACGCAGAGGGCGCAGAGTTGACAGGAGAGGTCAGTGATAAGTTAGACATAGACAGAAGATGTAACGTACCTGCATCGCGTAACCTCGGTCGTGGGAACGCCAAAAATGAATTAAAAATTGCGAGGGCAGCAGCATTAAGACTGCCAGGAGAATTGCCATTGAAATGTGCATAGGATATTGAAGAACAACATACCATGGGCGCGTAACTTCATTCGGCGGAATGCCAAAGGTTGAATCGATATTTCGGCGGCGGCACTACGTGCCGCCGGTGTATGCGGGGATTGCGGATTGATACTAGATAGGTGTTATAAGGAAAGGAATTGAACACAGGCAACGGACTAACCTTAGATGCATGGGGGTTGTTTGGCGGAAGGTTGGATATGGAACAAAATTTTCAAAACGGCGCTTCGCGCCGCCGCCCGATGACGTGCAGAACACAGTGTCAAGGACAAAGGTTGAAATTTGAAAAGGGTGGACATCGGCGCTGCGCGCCTTCGACGCTCAAGTGTCTAGCCAAGAAGGTTCTTAAGCCTAAAGTGATATGTACGTAGTGAGGTGAAACGTACATACAATCCCGGTCGCGGGAACTCCAAAAATCAAATCAAAATTTCGGGAGCGGCGCTATGCGCCGCCGATGCCAAGGGTTGATGGCAAAGTCGCATCTCACTGGTTAAGCTGTACATAAATCAAGTCAAAAGAACGCGTACATGGATGTGAAAGGAAACGCGCCTTAGCATGTACCCTGTTGGCAGGAACGCGAAAACTTCCACCAAACAATCTGGCCACGGCGCTACGCGCCGCCGGCATTGTGATTGCTGGAGGCAAACTAAATTAGCTTGACGGTGTAAAAGTCTAACAGATAACGGATGAACTAAAACTCACATGTTTCGCCGGCGGGTCGGTACGGTCGTGAATCGTGATGCTGAACTGGATCGAGTCGGATGTTGCCGATGTTGGTCAGCGAGGTTGTTAAACAACGCGTGACACGGCGACGCGAACTGGCTCAGATGCCTATGCCCAAATGGGAATGAGTCCATGGTGGGCTGAAAATGAGAGAAAAAAACCTATGGTGCTCAAAGCTTGCGAAGGTCGGCAAGACAAGGTTGGAGTTGTCGAGATGGTGCACTGAACGTTGTCGACCTTGGCCAGGAGGGTCCAGGGGTTGCAATATGAGCAAGGGGGATGGATAGGTTATGGTGGGACCACAAAATGGAAGAGGAGGGAGAATGCGGGCGGCGATGGTGGAGGTATAAGAGCAAGAGGCAACGTGTGTCATTGTTTGGTCTGTCCATCAAACATTCAACATCTCGTCATAAGTCTACTTCTGATTCTCCGCCTCATTTCCACCTCCGCAGATGGTTACACATCAACACGGGCCCTGTCCGCCAATTTTCTCCACGCCTCATGCACTCTCCCGCCAACTATTAATATCCTCATCCGGGATCCCCGACACTTAATTTTTGCCCGAATGGGCTGACTCCCCTTATCATGGAATATGTTCCTGCAACATAGAATAATGCCGGTAAGGCCCCGAGTCAAATGAAGTTCCTTTGACTTCCGCACCGCATAATATTCTCTGTTTATTAGTCTCTCGACCCGGCTACTATATAAACGCACTGATCAAATTCAATGTTGTACTGTTAAATCTTGCAATCGATCAAAGCTATGACTTGGTGCTCTCAATAACGCTATTCAAGTCCTTTGGTAGTAGAAGGCAAGCTGAAAATGCATGAGCCGCTGGCCTCAGAATTGAATATTGGCCCAAGTTCAATTTGGCTTAGTTGGACAAGCACATCAATTTCTCATGAGGAAGTGTTTTAATTCGATTACTGGAAAGAGTGTGTAAAACGCGGAAAAACAGCTGGATAAGATAAGGCTTGACGCGATAAGAGTTGAGCTTTATGCGGGAATGCTAAAATTAGATGTCAATAACAATGAAAGATTTACCTACGGGGTTGCACTTCGTCTCCAGGACCAGAACAGCTCAGGGGTAGTGTGAGAAATAAAAGCAGAGTCAGATTTAGCGCATCCGAGGCCTCGGAGACGGAGCGGAAAAACTTCAACGTAACACTGCACCAAGCTAAAAATAGATCAAAAGTTCAACCACAATCGCGTGTGAAGCAAACCTACCTCAATTTTAGTCCAAATTGAAGCTGTAAAGCTTGCAATAGAGGAAGTGCGAGTTTTCGCGCCCGCCCGCAATTTTTCCCGCCAAAACGACAGCTCGGACGGAAAATTTCAACCAAAATGATGGGCTCTCACTGCCACCGCTGTCAAACTGGGCGCGGTCCGGCCACCGAGACTCAACGCCACCCAATTTGGGAAGCCGTCTCTTGCTCTTGTTTTCCATGTCGATTTTTTGAATCCGGCCAAGCACCGACCCGACCTCGACAAAATTTATTTTTGGCACTCCCACACACTTACTCTACATGTCTGGCTCTTCATTTCCGCCTTCCGGTCACCTCAATTTGAACATATGCCGGTATGTCCAAAAGGCATCTTTGCTCAAACAGTACCCTTATCATACGTTTCAGAGCTTGTTTTATGCTTCCAATTAACTCCCATGGAAACCCAGCAGCGGCCAGGCCGGCCACAGCCTTTCGGAAGCAGTCAGGGAAGTAACAACTCGAAAATGGCACAATTCCATTTCCGAGCTGTTGGTCCAACACGGGTCCACAAGACCCTTGATGGAAACCATCAGCGGCGATCTCTTGTGGTGGGATTACGGTGGAGATATTTGGTGCGTGGCTACAGTCTCGCTATTGACCCGAAACTAATATTTTCCCTCCGCAAGCCATTCTCAACCTCACACGCACCCCTTCATCTGCCATCCCGCTGAACTTTTCCCCAACCCATGTCTCAACTTGAACTTTATTTCTGGCCCAAAATCTTTGGCTTGCGGGTACGCAATGTACATTTTTAGCGTATGGTTCGTTTCGAGCATCTCCGAAAATATTTCCTACATGACCAGTTTAGCCCGCGGCTCCCCGAAAACTCGGACCCACAATCTATTTTTGTATCGCAGCAAGATCCCCGTGTCAGTTTAGGGCTCGGTGGCGCTTGGTGTGGGAAGCGCGAATCTAGGGTGTTGAAGTTAATTTTGTGTTGGGAGATCCTCCGCGCGGTTCCCAGGCATCGGGTGCGCAACAATCTATTTTAAACTTACGTTGGCTCAGGGAACACAGCCCGTCCGAAACCCTGGGCCCTTCCCGAAATCTATAAGTATCGGGCGACCACCCACCTAATCCCTCATTCCAACCACCACCCACTTTTCGCCCACCTCCCTCTCCCCACTATCTCTGGCCCATCCCTCCCCATGCTCGATGCCACAGTTGCCTTCGCTCGTCGTTGGCACTGTGGTTATCCTCTTTCGTCGCCGCCGACCTCACGCCACTCGATACCACCCCGTCACCATTGTCGCCCTCGACGCCGCCTCGACCCCAGCACTTACATTATCGACTCAACAACTCGACTACATTCGCATCCTTACCTCCTTACCTCCTCTCTCCCAGTCCTCTATCGACTTTCGAGCACCTCGTCATCGCCGCTCTTCCGCCGCCGCCGCCCACAACGGCCTCAACTATGCCGCAACCTTTCAACCACCTTCGGAACGTCTCGCTTCAATCCCTCAACCATTCTCAAGTGCTCCTCGGCGCCAGCATCCCTCAAAATCGCTTCGACGTCGGCGCTGGAGTTACCAACGTCTCATCGATCCTGTGGTATGTGATTCTACCCTATCCTTAATTTCTATCTGACCATTCCAAACAGTGCCAAAAAACCGACCGCTCACTTCAAAATGCAAAGCACCGGCACCCTTCGATATCGGCAGGATAGGCACCGACACCTTACTTATTTGTGGTGTGTTATCCTGCGCACCCCTTCATCCTCATCTAACCGCTTTCGATAGGTCGACTCTGCTTCAAGTTACTTCAAATCTCCATGCTCTGATTCAAAATTCGACTCCCGCTTCAAATCCGACCCTCTACGTCGCAAGGTGCCCACATATCCCTTCAAACCATTCGCTTTACTGACTTCGTTTGCTCAATTCAGGTTCAAAACCCCCCATTCCGAGACTTCAAGAACGCGATATCAACTCGTTTGGTTGTTTTGCTACACTCTGTGCGTCGCTCCGTTCAATTTTTCTCAGATTTCTGACTCGCTTCAAAGTGTTCCTTCGAATCCCATAGAATCTGGGTTACTTTGACTGTCGATTCATCGGTTTCGGCGTTGGATTTGCATATGTGCGCACGGCGGCAACTCGGTGCGTCTCCTCCCTTCAAACCACATTTTTACTGACTTTATTCGATAGGTCTTACCTTCGAACTCCAAGAGCGGCTTCATTCGAAGTCACGCTTCAGAAGACCGGGACTATCTTCAATTTTGCTTGCACACACGGTACGTGTCTTGCATTCAATTTCAAGTACACATGTACCTTTGAACTGACTTCGTTTGTGTCTTACCAGGTCTTCAAAGCGCTTCGCTTCTCAAGAACGCGTTCAAATTCTTCAACTACCGCTCAACTTTGAAGAACCTTGACCGGTTAGGGAAAGATGGCAGTATGGGTATCAAGGTGCGTTGTACTCATTGTCGATTCGATAACCATTAACTTACTGTGCATTACTTACTAGGTTGAACCTTATTGACTCGGTATGTCTACTCGTTGCGATCTTCAATTCAAACTGCCTTGATTAAACTGACTTGCTTCGATAGATCTTACATGGTACATGGAAGACTTCGGGCTCCAACACTGGCTTCAGTTTTTGTTTGAACCCCCTTCGCACTCGGTACGTGGCGTTCATTCATTCATTCTTCACTGTATGTTGTGAACTAACTACTTTCATTCGCAGAACCGAGACAAGGCTTCGATACTGCGATCCATTCAAGTCCCCGCACGCGGTTCAAATTCAGTTGGAAGCATATGCATTGAAGGAGGATGGGATTACGGTGCGTCTCATTCAGTGTCGGTTCAATACCTCTTGACTGACCTTGATTCATCGCACCTAGGTCGCAGCTATGCATACATACCTATTGCCCGCGTCGCTGTTGACTTCAAACACCGGGTATGTGTTGACTTCATCGTACAGGCTTTCGCTGACCCGCAGTTATCATCTGATAGCCTGTTAAATATCTTAGCCTGTTGAATAAACGCTTGCTTCGTTTCAGTGCCTGGTAAGTTATAATTACAACTCGATGCATCACATACTGACTGTTACAGTTTCGGTTAAACACAGGTAGTTAAATAGATACTTCAACCCGGAACCACTCGGTCTTGGTTGGACTCTGGTTCAATAACGGTATGTCTCTTCCCTCACCCATCTTCAGACCTCTTCTAACTTGGATCCTTCGTTGTCAATGTTAGGTCGCCGTCGTTCTGTGGTCCCGTCGTAGTGTGGTCGGTTCGGAACGCCGTCTGTTTGACCTCGGACCGCCGGCACAGTAAATTTCGAGCCGGGACGCCGAAACTACGCTCCCATCGCCCCAGGTGTGTTGATTGATTTGCGTCCTTGGGGATATTGGCTGACTGACCTTGCTTTGGGTTGAGTAGGTCGCATGGATTCGAACTTGGGACAAGTTCAGTCAACTTGCAAAGGTACGATTGATGAATTTCTCACCGTACTTTCTAATACGAACTCGAACTTAGGCCAAGACTACTTACACTTCGAGAGGCTCGAGACTATGCTTCGGCACGATGGGATTGCACAGGTACGTTGTGATTATGTCGCCTGCTTCAATACTTGTAACAGTAACACCCGACTGACTTATTTTTGAACAGGGAGTCGCAGCCAGAATTCCAGCATTTAACGTTTACATTATACGTTGTACAGCTATAGTGCGTTTGAAATGATTCGATTCCACCCAACTCTTCGCTGACGTTGGTCTTGTTCACCTAGACCCTGACCTCGAGTCCCGCGCTCAAAATCTATCTATCCCGAGCACAAAATCAATATTTTCGCCAGTCCACGTTTTGAGAACCAGTCCACCCGCACATACATAAGATCGCGCCGGTTAATTCAAGTTTTATAGCACAGGGAATTCAATCACACAGGTATGTAACGGTCTTCTCAATCACCATTTCGATTCGCGTGCTAACGAAATTACAGGTTCACGTACGATAATGGGGACGTACATACATAGGATGCAGAATGCGATCGAGACCTGCAACATCTGCGGCGCATTCGAGGCGCAGACTCCCCACGCCGAGTCGCATCCACATCGCCTCCACGCCACTCGACTTAAATCCCGCTCCGCTCCGTGCCGCGTGCACCCAATCCGACTCTACGCGATTCCGGTCAACCCCATCTCTCTCATGCCCAGCTCGGTTCCGACTCTCCGCCCAAACGAAACGACGCGACGCGGATTCGATTCGACTGGGACGGGCCGACTTGGTGCCGGATCCGCGCGCACGAGACGCCAATTTAACGGGCGCGGAACGCGACTCCCGCGCAGCTCATACCCATGGACGCGTCGAGCAGACCGCGGCAAAGCGTGCACTGTCCGACGCCGGCAAAAGCGGCGGGGCACGCGCGCGTCATCGCGAACATGGGGCGCCGCGTCGCGAGCCGGTGCTCTTGAGCGGCGTTTGCCGTTGACTTGACGGAGCGCGAGCGCGGCTGCATGGAAAGAGGGCACGCCGATGTCCGGAGAAACGGGAGCGGGAGGATGGTGGCGTCGGGACTTGGCGCGAGATTCGGCAGGGACGGGCGGCGGGTGCATGTGTGGGTGGAGGCGAACTCGTCGTTCGTGGAGTCAAGGCAGCGCGCGCGGTATTCGGGCCGATCGAGCGTGGGGAGCGCTGTTGACGGGCGCGGTTTCCAGAGCTGGTGACGCCGTGGGTGACAAGGCAGTCGCAGCGGGAGTCGTGTGCGTCAAGCGCAGTCGGGAGTTGGCGTGGACGATGGCGGTGGGCAGGGGCGGGGCTCTGTGTGTACGGCGTTACGTGGCAAGGGAGTCACGGCAGAGTGAGGGAGTGGGTGCGGGGCGGCGACGGGGAGCAGAGGGCGAGGGAGCAGAGGGCGATGCAGGCATGCTGGGCAAAGTGAGGGGGAGGAGAACAAAGCTGCCGTCACCGCATGTCACACTCTGTTCTTTCCTTTTTGAGCCGACACCATGATTGGTCTCAAGGGAACCGTAAATGTGCGTTCATGGCGCTGGAAAATCACAGTCACTAATCATCGTCCAGATTATCGACAACTCCGGCGCACTGGTGGCCGAGTGCGTCAATGTCCTGAAACAAAAAGTCAATAACGGTTGGGGTTCTGTCGGCGACGAGATCGTCGTGGTCGTCCAGCGCGCGCGGCCCATATCCGCCGCAGCCTCATCCTCAGTAACCGCCGTCAAGGTTCGGCGCGGGGACGTCCGTCGCGCGGTCATCGTCCGGACGCGAAAAGCCGTGCGGCGGCCAGACGGCCGCATGATACGCTTCGATGACAACGCCGCAGTGCTGCTGAACAACAAGCGCGAGATGCTGGGGACGCGCATAGGTGGTGTTGTCAGCGCCGACCTGCGCATGAAGGGGTGGGGCAAGATCGCGAGTTTGGCACCAAAGGCGAGTGATCCATTTTGCGGCGTGGCCTCGTGCATTGACGTGCTTCGCTTTAGGTCATATAGATAGGGTTGCCTGTTTCTTCTGGGCTATCAGCGTGGGAATGCGATACCTTTGGGCCCTCCAGTATGGCGCTGCAAAATAATAGAGGGCGGCTGGACGGGCAGAAAAATTGGCTCAGCCTTTAATCTGGGCCTCGGAAATATCCGCAGCCTCAAACACTACCGTAACACCATGTTCAATCCAGCCAGTCCAATATTCCCGTCATTTTTTGCAGGCTGATGTCTCCCCGCAAGCTTCTGCACAGGGTTCCCTGAACGTTTTTAATCATCTCTGATTGATCGAATGCACTACTTGGAACGTCCTCAGGCCTCAGGCTCTCCCCTTGCCAGATCACACAAAAGAAATAAGCCGATGTGTGCGATTTGAAATGGCCAGGAGACTAAACATCACTGAAAAGTTGAGAGTTGGTAGCCGCCAGACCTATGGCTTGACAGGTACTGGCAGCACAATGCATTCCTGGACAGCTTGTTTGTTCATTTTGGCCCACTCGATCACGGCGCGCACTCGGGTCCTTTCCTCGTCGCCGTCTCGATGCCAGTAAAATCATAGTAACAGCAAAAATCGGTCCGCATGAAAGCGGAGTCGATGGCGACGCCGAGCGAGAAGCTGCCATCTGCTGCCATGTTCAAGTCTGAACAGGCCATGATGCACCGAAAAATCAAATTTGGATTGTCGTCTGCAATTATGAAAGTGAAGGGTAGATGCGAGGTGGGTATACTTTTCAGGTGCAATATCTGCGGGATTACGATTTCCAGATAATAGCGCCCAGGACTGCGGTTGAATTGATTGCAGCACCCGCCCGCGTATCAGCGGGTCAAGACACACATCAATTGCAGAAAGCTTAAATAGTGAAGTCAAAAATTGTATCCGGCCAAAAGAAAATACAATAGAATTTTTTTTTCGAAAGACAGAGACAAAAAGGAATTAGACGGTGTACAGGAGCGGAAAAATTCGAGAATATTCGAGCTAGAAAGATGCGTTGAAAGTGCGTCAAATTGTGTCGCCGTTGAACAAGACTTGCTGCTCGAAAACGGAGTCGTACAGCTTGCCCGAGATCCCCGAGTGCGGTTGAATGAAGGTCTCAGCGCGTTTTGAAGTTCCGCGACGCATTATTGAACCCTAAGTCGTGTTTTTAAAGTCTCGTAGTCGAATTGAAGCAGGGAAACGCGAAATGCAACCTACGCGGGTCATAGTTGACGAGAAAATTCAAGTTCTAGTGAAGATGAATGAATGAACTTATGTGTGGTGTGATTGACTTGGAATTCGACTTCCACGTGTAAGTGACTTGAAATTCAACTTTCGACGCGTTTTAACTTGGCTGAACCGTGGCGTTGTCGAAATACAACTCTACACGCGTAGAAACGCGTAATTGAATGCAAAATACCCGAATATTGGTGCTATGGGTACATTTTTCAGTCACCGGACGCGTAAGTCTGAAGCGAGGTTCAGGGGTTCAATAATAACGACGGTGTAATCTTAAAACGCAGATGATGTTTTTAGACGCATACGGAACGCAAAATTCAAGTTGAAGTTGGCGGACACTCGTAGAATGTTGAAGACTCCAAGAAAACACATCAGAAATGCGTCAGATAATGACGGGTGAAAGGGACTTACAATAGCGTTGCAACCCCGTTCGGCGGAACGCGAAAAATCAAATTAGAGTTTGCGAGCCGGCGCGGAGCGCCGGTAAGCCGCGTGTAAGGTTGAACACTTCAAAAAAACGCGTCAGAAACGCGTCGAGAACAACAAGGGAATGGGACTTACCAAGAACTTATAACCCTGTTCGCGGGAACACGAAAAATCGAATTTGCATCCTCAGGCTTCGCGTCAACAACACGGTAAGAATGATAGGAGAATGGGACTTACCATGAACGTGCAACCCCGCTCGCGGGAACACGAAAAATGTAATCGGATTTGGCGGGCCGGCACTGTGCGCCGGTGAGACCGAGACGGAGACGCAGAGGGCGCAGAGTTGACAGGAGAGGTCAGTGATAAGTTAGACATAGACAGAAGATGTAACGTACCTGCATCGCGTAACCTCGGTCGTGGGAACGCCAAAAATGAATTAAAAATTGCGAGGGCAGCAGCATTAAGACTGCCAGGAGAATTGCCATTGAAATGTGCATAGGATATTGAAGAACAACATACCATGGGCGCGTAACTTCATTCGGCGGAATGCCAAAGGTTGAATCGATATTTCGGCGGCGGCACACGTGCCGCCGGTGTATGCGGGGATTGCGGATTGATACTAGATAGGTGTTATAAGGAAAGGAATTGAACACAGGCAACGGACTAACCTTAGATGCATGGGGGTTGTTTGGCGGAAGGTTGGATATGGAACAAAATTTTCAAAACGGCGCTTCGCGCCGCCGCCCGATGACGTGCAGAACACAGTGTCAAGGACAAAGGTTGAAATTTGAAAAGGGTGGACATCGGCGCTGCGCGCCTTCGACGCTCAAGTGTCTAGCCAAGAAGGTTCTTAAGCCTAAAGTGATATGTACGTAGTGAGGTGAAACGTGCATACAATCCCGGTCGCGGGAACTCCAAAAATCAAATCAAAATTTCGGGAGCGGCGCTACGCCGCCGATGCCAGGGTTGATGGCAAAGTCGCATCTCACTGGTTAAGCTGTAAAAATCAAGTCAAAAGAACGTACATGGATGTGAAAGGAAACGCGCCTTAGCATGTACCCTGTTGGCAGGAACGCGAAAACTTCCACCAAAAATCTGGCCACGGCGCTACGCGCCGCCGGCATTGTGACTGGAGGCAAAGCTTGACGGTGTAAAAGTCTAAGATAAATGAACAACTCACATGTTTCGCCGGCGGGTCGGTACGGTCGTGAATCGTGATGCTGAACTGGATCGAGTCGGATGTTGCCGATGTTGGTCAGCGAGGTTGTTAAACAACGCGTGACACGGCGACGCGAACTGGCTCAGATGCCTATGCCCAAATGGGAATGAGTCCATGGTGGGCTGAAAATGAGAGAAAAAAACCTATGGTGCTCAAAGCTTGCGAAGGTCGGCAAGACAAGGTTGGAGTTGTCGAGATGGTGCACTGAACGTTGTCGACCTTGGCCAGGAGGGTCCAGGGGTTGCAATATGAGCAAGGGGGATGGATAGGTTATGGTGGGACCACAAAATGGAAGAGGAGGGAGAATGCGGGCGGCGATGGTGGAGGTATAAGAGCAAGAGGCAACGTGTGTCATTGTTTGGTCTGTCCATCAAACATTCAACATCTCGTCATAAGTCTACTTCTGATTCTCCGCCTCATTTCCACCTCCGCAGATGGTTACACATCAACACGGGCCCTGTCCGCCAATTTTCTCCACGCCTCATGCACTCTCCCGCCAACTATTAATATCCTCATCCGGGATCCCCGACACTTAATTTTTGCCCGAATGGGCTGACTCCCCTTATCATGGAATATGTTCCTGCAACATAGAATAATGCCGGTAAGGCCCCGAGTCAAATGAAGTTCCTTTGACTTCCGCACCGCATAATATTCTCTGTTTATTAGTCTCTCGACCCGGCTACTATATAAACGCACTGATCAAATTCAATGTTGTACTGTTAAATCTTGCAATCGATCAAAGCTATGACTTGGTGCTCTCAATAACGCTATTCAAGTCCTTTGGTAGTAGAAGGCAAGCTGAAAATGCATGAGCCGCTGGCCTCAGAATTGAATATTGGCCCAAGTTCAATTTGGCTTAGTTGGACAAGCACATCAATTTCTCATGAGGAAGTGTTTTAATTCGATTACTGGAAAGAGTGTGTAAAACGCGGAAAAACAGCTGGATAAGATAAGGCTTGACGCGATAAGAGTTGAGCTTTGCGGAATGCTAAAATTAGATGTCAATAACAATGAAAGATTTACCTACGGGGTTGCACTTCGTCTCCAGGACCAGAACAGCTCAGGGGTAGTGTGAGAAATAAAAGCAGAGTCAGATTTAGCGCATCCGAGGCCTCGGAGACGGAGCGGAAAAACTTCAACGTAACACTGCACCAAGCTAAAAATAGATCAAAAGTTCAACCACAATCGCGTGTGAAGCAAACCTACCTCAATTTTAGTCCAAATTGAAGCTGTAAAGCTTGCAATAGAGGAAGTGCGAGTTTTCGCGCCCGCCCGCAATTTTTCCCGCCAAAACGACAGCTCGGACGGAAAATTTCAACCAAAATGATGGGCTCTCACTGCCACCGCTGTCAAACTGGGCGCGGTCCGGCCACCGAGACTCAACGCCACCCAATTTGGGAAGCCGTCTCTTGCTCTTGTTTTCCATGTCGATTTTTTGAATCCGGCCAAGCACCGACCCGACCTCGACAAAATTTATTTTTGGCACTCCCACACACTTACTCTACATGTCTGGCTCTTCATTTCCGCCTTCCGGTCACCTCAATTTGAACATATGCCGGTATGTCCAAAAGGCATCTTTGCTCAAACAGTACCCTTATCATACGTTTCAGAGCTTGTTTTATGCTTCCAATTAACTCCCATGGAAACCCAGCAGCGGCCAGGCCGGCCACAGCCTTTCGGAAGCAGTCAGGGAAGTAACAACTCGAAAATGGCACAATTCCATTTCCGAGCTGTTGGTCCAACACGGGTCCACAAGACCCTTGATGGAAACCATCAGCGGCGATCTCTTGTGGTGGGATTACGGTGGAGATATTTGGTGCGTGGCTACAGTCTCGCTATTGACCCGAAACTAATATTTTCCCTCCGCAAGCCATTCTCAACCTCACACGCACCCCTTCATCTGCCATCCCGCTGAACTTTTCCCCAACCCATGTCTCAACTTGAACTTTATTTCTGGCCCAAAATCTTTGGCTTGCGGGTACGCAATGTACATTTTTAGCGTATGGTTCGTTTCGAGCATCTCCGAAAATATTTCCTACATGACCAGTTTAGCCCGCGGCTCCCCGAAAACTCGGACCCACAATCTATTTTTGTATCGCAGCAAGATCCCCGTGTCAGTTTAGGGCTCGGTGGCGCTTGGTGTGGGAAGCGCGAATCTAGGGTGTTGAAGTTAATTTTGTGTTGGGAGATCCTCCGCGCGGTTCCCAGGCATCGGGTGCGCAACAATCTATTTTAAACTTACGTTGGCTCAGGGAACACAGCCCGTCCGAAACCCTGGGCCCTTCCCGAAATCTATAAGTATCGGGCGACCACCCACCTAATCCCTCATTCCAACCACCACCCACTTTTCGCCCACCTCCCTCTCCCCACTATCTCTGGCCCATCCCTCCCCATGCTCGATGCCACAGTTGCCTTCGCTCGTCGTTGGCACTGTGGTTATCCTCTTTCGTCGCCGCCGACCTCACGCCACTCGATACCACCCCGTCACCATTGTCGCCCTCGACGCCGCCTCGACCCCAGCACTTACATTATCGACTCAACAACTCGACTACATTCGCATCCTTACCTCCTTACCTCCTCTCTCCCAGTCCTCTATCGACTTTCGAGCACCTCGTCATCGCCGCTCTTCCGCCGCCGCCGCCCACAACGGCCTCAACTGCCGCAACCTTTCAACCACCTTCGGAACGTCTCGCTTCAATCCCTCAACCATTCTCAAGTGCTCCTCGGCGCCAGCATCCCTCAAAATCGCTTCGACGTCGGCGCTGGAGTTACCAACGTCTCATCGATCCTGTGGTATGTGATTCTACCCTATCCTTATTTCTATCTGACCATTC
>JARJCP010000285.1:0-24156 GCA_029281795.1 Mycena crocata | reverse complement strand
AATCTTTCACTTCTGCCTTTGCGTACAACAGCAAATTTGCTGCCGCGTCAAGCGGTGATCGATTGGAAGCTGGGAGGCTGGGGCGGGAGCACCGCAGACCGGATATGCCCTTGGTGAGTACCTCCTTGTCAACTCCTCATACTATCTTCCGACTCGCTTTCCTCGTTGCGACCCTACATCACCAACTTCTGTGGCAGAATTGGGTATCCTCCGCTGAATGTTTCAACATTCCCCACCGTGTACGTGTTTGACTTGCTTTCTGATTTTTCGGTTCATCTTCCATTTGACCGTTAATATCGCCATCCCCCTCGACTCGCCCGGATTCCTGGGAAGCGCTTCCTCTGCGTACACCGACGCTCGCGGTCATCCGCCGAAGTTCAGGCGTAGGAAATAAATATCGGTTGGGATGTAGACTCCTCAGGGTGGGTGCGATTCCTTTTTCGTCGATTTGTGTTTTACTTCTTTTCGCACTTCTGACATTGTATCCCTTTTCCCCCTTGTTCTCAGGACATGGGAGCACGCTACATATATGCCGTCTTGGTGTCGGTGCTGTTGATGCGCCATGTTTCGATTCGCTACTCGTGCCATGTCGCGACTGTTCGGATTCTCCTTCACGGCACAGGTTAATTTCCTGTTCGCGGTCTTCCTTCTCTTTATACGCCACGCAATTTCCCGCTTCTCCGTTCTATCCTCCGACCCACACCTTCTGTGCTGTGCAGTCATTTCATCCCGGCTGACGAGCTTCCAATCCAATGGTATTTTCTGACTTGGTCGTGCATTTCCTGCGGTGATGAAGCGAGATATTCACTTGGGAAGAACTCGGTTCTTCTCCCAGAATGCTTTCCTTGCGTGCGTTTCTGTTACTCCCGGCAACAATACTGAAAAAACCCCTGGCTTTCCCATCCGTGCTCGACTCCCTGATCCGTCCCTTGAACGATTTGTTGGCACCCGTTTCTCGCTCAATGGCAATGCCACGCTTCCCCGACGGAACCAGCACAATCGAACACCTGTACAACCCTCCAAATACAGACTAAAGTCATATAAGCTGTCATGATATCATCTTACACGCCGACTTCCAATACACTGACCTCCGGTTGTAGGCGATATCTATGATTAATTCGACGGAGGAACAGAATTGTTATCCGTATCGCGAATAATTGGCTGTAGGTGGAGAGGATTATAACGGACACTACCCTACGTTCGACTCGCGATGTTGAGACGATCATCTACAACTCCAACGCGGATTTAGTGGAACTGAAACTTAAAACCAGATTTGATTATCTTGTTGCTGAAGTCGATTAAGGGCTAGGTAGCATCGTTCTGGGTCGCTGTCGATTTTATCGTGGTAAATTGGCTGTAAATGTATCTCCTGTGCTAGTACTGGACCACAGTGGAGATTGAGGCCAGGAGGTTAGAATGATCGGGCTACAATTCAGTCCCGGCCAGCCTAAATTCTATGGAGAGGCTTCAATGTGATGAATGGGGTCGACGACGTGCTTTCGGAACCCGATCGAATCAACGCGGTTGAAGTGCACCAGGAGATTCTTTTTCCGTAATGCATCCAATTGCGATTTGGGGGGTGAGTCAACTGAAACAAGGCGATGGTTTTCACTGCTTTCGAAGTGTTTGGTTGTGATGTGGCTTGGATGTGGCGCTGTTTTTTTCCGCTGCCTCGCCCTCACCTCAGCCTCGTAGAGACACCAAACATACAAAAAAGGCTTGATATCGGTAAAGATAACACCGCTCGAGGTGCGTTCCCCATGGCCCATGGATTGATGGTCATGGATTAAATTTTTTCATTGTAGATATGTCCGGCGACAACGGCAGGTCCAATGGCCCTGAACGTCGTCGGGTGGAGCGAGTTTCGAGGATCGCAGAAAGCAAAATTGTTCCACAAGGTATGCAGGGTGCGTGTCTAAGCCCGGCAACTCTCAACTCATGCGCGATCGATGTTCCAGATGCAACAGCGAGGAATGAGACGATCAACCCCGCCACCATGTCCTCTTGGCGGCACACCGACGAGCTGCCATATAACAAAGATGGCTGGAGGATATCGCCATCGTGCAATTCTTCGTTGCTAATGCCGTGAGTATTCCCGCCTCGACAACAGAGCCGCTGTTCCACGTTGTCTCCTCGAGCAACACCAAGGTTGCTCTCCCGGCTGCATACCGGCTGCCCCTCCTCTGGGTCAAAAATTCCAGTGGGGCTCGCTGAAGATCCTCCTCACCGTGCCGGATGACGAGCGAGAAAAGAAATGGGAGATTGCCAAATTCGAGCTGTTGCATGTCGCCCGTCTGTGTATGACGCTGGAGGACCGTGGCCAACGGGACTGGCATGGATCCCACTTGGCGCTGCGCAACGTTCGACCGCGCCCTTCATAGATACTACAAGAACTGCGTCATCCAGCGAGATGAATTTGTGCGGGACTTCTGGCTCAAATTTGGTGAAAATACGTATAAAGAGGATGTGTTGAACCTCGGTGCGTCATTCAAATTTTAATGAGTACAAAGTCTAATCGGATATAGGATGGGATCGCTGGGTAATACGAGAAGGCGCTGGGTTTGCCCTGACTCCGGAGGAGGTGACAAATGGGATTAGTGCTTTGAATTTATGAAGGGATTGATCACCGATGAGAACAACGGCAGCTTTGATTGGAGGGAAGAAGTTAAAGAGGTACGTTTCTCTTTGCGTCATCACATTTCGGTCCATAGAATCATATAGAACAATCGAAAAACTCCCGTTGAGATGAACACCCAGGTGGGCGCGTTTAACTCAAATCCGTTGCAATACAGGTTGATTTCACTCCGAATACACCAGCGGCGGAATGTGGGCACAACCACCATAACTTCGCCTCCAGATTCAGTAACGACGTCCTCATTCCGAGGCGTATCTGGAAATAGATTAGCAGCACGCACCGGTAGTTCTGTACGTCGCTGTATTGTGTCTCGGCTAATGCCATTCTGACCTGTGGAATGATCAGCACCGTATACTGAACGAAGGAGTACTAAACGGGGAACATCCGCCCACTCACCTTTTAGGTCATCTAATTGCGGGTGATGCCCGCGCGGAGACGGAGGTAGATGATGTGGGGAGTAGTAAACGGGCGGACATGCTGGCCAACGCGCTGGTACGATATCCACCTGGCAAATCAATCGCCCCTGGGCGCGTAAGTTCATGCATTTGGCATGACGAAGAAACGAAGGGAGAACATTGCAAGTTGCAGGAATGTGTACATACCGAGCCCAGGAGCAGAATGTTGTTCTCTTTCTAGTTGTGCTTCAGGACGTGCGATGGCGTGGCTGACACGGAGGATTAGAGAAGGACTTGATCGATACATGTGGGTTTTACTCTACGAGGGCCTGATTCATGGCCGCCGTTGCCCACGTTTGAATTGGCCGACGACTGGGCGAAATTATCACAAAATGGCGGGGTGTCAGATTTAATGGGAGACGGGTGCGTGGCGGCACTGGTAGGTTGGAGAGCGCCATCAACGGCTGGAAAGATTGCGATACATTGACGAAATGCAGGGTTTGAACTCGTCGTTGGGATGGGTACACGAGAAATATGGGAGGGGAACAACGCCGAGGGAGAGAAAGACCGAAATAAGATAGAAGGACGGACCTTGACCGCGTCGCGCACGCTTTCTGGGTTGTGACTGACTTTGAGTCTAAGCGCAAATGGGTGTGTTAAACAAACAAAGCCTTATTGGCGCCCAAGGTGCGCGCGTTGAGCAAAGAAAACGGAATAAGATCGGTGGACCAAAAATGCGAAGGATGGCCTGGAGTAACTGTGACTTGCAGTCGGCACGGAGTTCACGCCCGCGAAGGCGCTCACTGTCCCGGCATGCCTGCACTCGATGTATTAGGGGAGAGGGACAAAAATGGCGCGTGCGTACCTGAGATGCCCTGGGGCCCAACCGTGGTTCAACATGCTCAACGAGGAGGTGTTGATGGCGACTGCGAGCTGATCATGAGGAAGTCATTTGGGGCAAACACGTCTCAGGATGAGGAGGTTGCGCACCTCGGTCCGGGTATTGCTCGTGAATGGTTAGCTTTCCTCAGTTGAACGCGACTGCAAAGAAAGAGAAAATGATCAGTCAAGGGTATGGAAACTCACATGCGCGATACCATTAACGTGCTTCGCAGTACTGGTATTGTGCGCGGTGCACATCTAGACATGCAATGGTGGCGTCGGCGGTTTACCAACACGTAGCACCGTCATCGTGGATGGGGGCGGGCTGCCGATCGTCGCTTAGTGGTTGGGCGGGAGATGTTTTTGGACCGCCAGTCGCGCTGAGTATTTGTTAGTAGCACAATCCGTGCCATGCTGGTGGGAAACAGGACAGCGCGATGTTCTGGCACCTGAAGGTGTCGGTCGTGGGCTCTTGGATGAGTGCGCGTCGTCGAGGAAGGGACTGCGACGTACATGTAGGATGACATCGTCACTTCCATCGATCAGCAAGATTCTAGTACGTGCGCTGCCGCTGTCGTGATGGGTCTAGGCGTTCCTGTCGTCGTCGCCGCCGTAGCACTCATTTTGAGCGTGGCACCGTCGAGCACCCGCAGATGGACCGGCAGACTAGCGTGGCGTGGGGGAGTCGGATCGGTGGCGAAGCAGAAAGAAAAGGGAAATGCGTCATCATTGTTGCGGAGATTGAAACTGGGGATCATCTCGATCCGCTTTTACGTTTCTCTCTTCTTCCCACAACGTTGTCCGCTGCCTCCGCTCCTCTGGGCGCCTAGGACTCTCGCACCAGCACTCCCACTGGACTGAAATATGCATGCAAGTAGCACTAAGCGACCATTGTCAACCGTTGGGAACTCTCGCCCCAATCTAAGCAGCTAAAAACTCCCACTCTGAAGGCTGCATCAGCCACTTGACATTTTGATTGCCGCGTTGAGGCGTTTTCACGCGTTTTGCGTTGTTGATGGATCATCGTCGACGACGGTGAGCTCGACATTGTGCTTGAAAATCTGCGAGGGTATGTGGGATGGGATCCAGGAATAGAGGCTTTACCTTTATAACAACAGATTTCAGTTCTGATAAACTGCCGCGTCACGGCAACATCAGATTTGGTCGGCGTTGTGGCTTTTTCGGCCCCACGTTCCGGAGTTTTGCCGTTGTCGCGTTGTTGGGTCGCGTTGTGGCGTTTTGACGGGCCGTTGTCGTGTTGTACAACGCCTGACAACGCGCCAATCGAAATGTCAAAAGTCTGATGTGGAGCAAATATCTTTCTGTACGTTGCCCTGATCTCCTACTCCGGCGAGGATCCCCATCCTCGCGCTTCTAGCTCCTCTTTCTTGCCGGTTCGGTGTTCCCAACTTTCCACTTCTGGCCCTGCGGCTGCTGGTAACTCCTCCGGCGTCAAGCAATGCTAGGGCAACAGCCATGGGATGCGCGGCGGAGGTAAGCGGGAGCTACGCAGCAATGGGCCTTGATGTTCCGTGAGTGCTCTGTTAACTCTTGATTAATCCCCTTTTTGATTCCTTCTCATCGTCGCAATCTTTGTATCCAAATTCTGCGCTTGAGTTCTGTCATCTTTGCCGTTGAGTGTGTTGCTCTTCTCTCCGTATCCGTTCCTTTGATTTTTTCTTCTAGCCTTCCTTTGTCGTGCTCCGCTTTCGATCCATCCTCCCCTTGCGCCGTTTGATCTCACCTTCCTGGTTCTGTCCGCTGCCGACTTTCAATTCAACGCCGCCTCCGTCCGACGAATACTAGGTGTCGGAATAGGGGCACAACTCTGCGATGTGGAAATTTCGAGAGTCGAGGTGCGTGCGATCTTTTCCCTTTATCACTTCGGCTCGTGCTCTAAGTCCTTTCGGTCTTATTATTTCTTGCATTCAATTCCGCTCTTTTATGTCCCGCAAGTGTGACGGTGTGTGTGTCACCCTTGCAGCGTCTAACGTGGGGCCCACAGCGCAAGCCTGTTTTGTTTTTTGAGGTCCCAATTCTGCTACTTGCACAGATAGATACTTACAGGCCCAGCGGCATCTTTTCGCTGGGCATAATCTCCATTCTATGGGGCCTCTCCACTTCCCTGTTTGAACGTCGGCTTACCTCGGTCGATTGGGGCTGGAATCCCCTTCGCGGTTCCTCGATCTCCGGTGTTTCCGGGCTTCACCCTTCGTTATCAATTTTATTCCATGGACGTCTATGTTGCGATCCGCCCGCTCAATTGCCTCACTGAACGCCGGTGTACCGGACGCCGTTGTCAGGGCTAGGGATAGATTTCTTTTTGACATGTGATGCGCTGATGCCACTCAAGGCATCACCGCACCCATATCAGATGCGGATATGCGTGAAGGAGCGCCGTTGTGAATATTGCGGAAACGGGAGTTTGCGGGGCTTCGGAGACGATTTGGGTGAGGCGCACATTGATTTGAGGTATCCACGGGTGAAATAAGTGAGAAACAAGCAGCTACGCATAGTAATCGAGAAGACAAGTAGATAATTGAAGACATACGCACATATTGGATAACTCGGAGGTATTTGAATTACACGGGACAAGACGGAGTCGCGGGAAAACACCGGTGTACCGGACGCCGTTGTCAGGGCTAGGGATAGATTTCTTTTGACATGTGATGCGCTGATGCCACTCAAGGCATCACCGCACCCATATCAGATGCGGATATGCGTGAAGGAGCGCCGTTGTGAATATTGCGGAAACGGGAGTTTGCGGGAGGGTTTCGAGTGGCAAATCAAGGGGATTGGTGGTGGT
The DNA here is from genome assembly GCA_029281795.1 of Mycena crocata. Lineage (NCBI taxonomy): Eukaryota > Fungi > Basidiomycota > Agaricomycetes > Agaricales > Mycenaceae > Mycena > Mycena crocata. The sequence goes on along the minus strand of JARJCP010000285.1, from coordinate 17,438 downwards.
TTGTAACCCAGTAGCAGAAAATATTGAAAATTAAGTGCGAACAACTTGATTGAGTGGTTAAGTATGGATATACGCATATTGGATAACTCGGAGGTATTTGAATTACACGGGACAAGACGGAGTCGCGGGAAAACGCCGGTGTACCGGACGCCGTGTCAGGGCTAGGGAGATTTCTTTTGACATGTGATGCGCTGATGCCACTCAAGGCATCACCGCACCCATATCAGATGCGGATATGCGTGAAAGCGCCGTTGTGAATATTGCGGAAACGGGAGTTGCGGGGGCTTCGGAGACGATTTGGGTGGCGCACATTGATTTGAGGTATCCACGGTGAATAAGTGAGAAACAAGCAGCTACGCATAGATAATCGAGAAGACAAGTAGATAATTGAAGACATACGCACGTATTGGATAACTCGGAGGTATTTGAATTACACGGGACAAGACGGAGTCGCGGGAAAACGCCGGTGGTACCGGACGCCGTGTCAGGGCTAGGGATAGATTTCTTTTGACATGTGATGCGCTGATGCCACTCAAGGCATCACCGCACCCATATCAGATGCGGATATGCGTGAAGGAGCGCCGTTGTGAATATTGCGGAAACGGGAGTTTGCGGGAGGGTTTCGAGTGGCAAATCAAGGGGATTGGTGGTGGTTTTGTAACCCAGTAGCAGAAAATATTGAAAATTAAGTGCGAACAACTTGATTGAGTGGTTAAGTATGGATATACGCACATATTGGATAACTCGGAGGTATTTGAATTACACGGGACAAGAGTCGCGGGAAACGCCGGTGACCGGACGCCGTTGTCAGGGCTAGGGATAGATTTCTTTTGACATGTGATGCGCTGATGCCACTCAAGGCATCACCGCACCCATATCAGATGCGGATATGCGTGAAGGAGCGCCGTTGTGAATATTGCGGAAACGGGAGTTTGCGGGGGCTTCGGAGACGATTTGGGTGAGGCGCACATTGATTTGAGGTATCCACGTGTGAAATAAGTGAGAAAACAAGCAGCTACGCATAGATAATCGAGAAGACAAGTAGATAATTGAAGACATACGCACATATTGGATAACTCGGAGGTATTTGAATTACACGGGACAAGAGGAGTCGCGGGAAACGCCGGTGTACCGGACGCCGTGTCAGGGCTAGGGAGATTTCTTTTGACATGTGATGCGCTGATGCCACTCAAGGCATCACCGCACCCATATCAGATGCGGATATGCGTGAAGGACGCCGTTGTGAATATTGCGGAAACGGAGTTGCGGGGGATTCGGAGATGATTTGGGTGAGGCGCACATTGATTTGGGTATCGGGTGAATAAGTGAGAAAGCAGCTACGCATAGATAATCGAGAAGACAAGTAGATAATTGAAGACATACGCACGTATTGGATAACTCGGAGGTATTTGAATTACACGGGACAAGATGGAGTCGCGGGAAAGCCGGTGGACCGGACGCCGTGTCAGGGCTAGGGAGATTTCTTTTGACATGTGATGCGCTGATGCCACTCAAGGCATCACCGCACCCATATCAGATGCGGATATGCGTGAAGGAGCGCCGTTGTGAATATTGCGGAAACGGGAGTTTGCGGGAGGGTTTCGAGTGGCAAATCAAGGGGATTGGTGGTGGTTTGTAACCCAGTAGCAGAAAATATTGAAAATTAAGTGCGAACAACTTGATTGAGTGGTTAAGTATGGATATACGCACGTATTGGATAACTCGGAGGTATTTGAATTACACGGGACAAGATGGAGTCGCGGGAAAGCGCCGGTGGACCGGACGCCGTCGTCAGGGCTAGGGAGGGATTTCTTTTGACATGTGATGCGCTGATGCCACTCAAGGCATCACCGCACCCATATCAGATGCGGATATGCGTGAAGGACGCCGATGTAATATTGCGGAAACTGAGTTGCGGGGGATTCGGAGATGTTTTGGGTGACGCATCTTGAGTTGGGTGTGAATAATCGAGAAAGCAGCTACGCATAGATAATCGAGAAGACAAGTAGATAATTGAAGACATACGCACGTATTGGATAAGTCGGAGGTATTTGAATTACACGGGACAAGATGGAGTCGCGGGAAAGCGCCGGTGGACCGGACGCCGTCGTCAGGGCTAGGGAGATTTCTTTTGACATGTGATGCGCTGATGCCACTCAAGGCATCACCGCACCCATATCAGATGCGGATATGCGTGAAGGACGCCGTTGTAATATTGCGGAAACTGAGTTGCGGGGGATTCGGAGATGATTTTGATGAGGTACGCATCATTGAGTTGGCGTGTGAATAATCGAGAAAGTCAGCTACGCATAGATAATCGAGAAGACAAGTAGATAATTGAAGACATACGCACATTTGGATAACTCGGAGGTATTTGAATTACACGGGACAAGATGGAGTCGCGGGAAAGCGCCGGTGGACCGGACGCCGTCGTCAGGGCTAGGGAGGGATTTCTTTTGACATGTGATGCGCTGATGCCACTCAAGGCATCACCGCACCCATATCAGATGCGGATATGCGTGAAGGAGCGCCGTTGTGAATATTGCGGAAACGGGAGTTTGCGGGAGGGTTTCGAGTGGCAAATCAAGGGGATTGGTGGTGGTTTTGTAACCCAGTAGCAGAAAATATTGAAAATTAAGTGCGAACAACTTGATTGAGTGGTTAAGTATGGATATACGCACGTATTGGATAACCGGAGGTATTTGAATTACACGGGACAAGATGGAGTCGCGGGAAAGCGCCGGTGGACCGGACGCCGTCGTCAGGGCTAGGGAGGGATTTCTTTTGACATGTGATGCGCTGATGCCACTCAAGGCATCACCGCACCCATATCAGATGCGGATATGCGTGAACGAACACGGTGTATTGCGGAAACTGAGTTTGCGGGAGGATTCGGAGATGATTTGATGAGGTACGCATCAATTGGGGAGGGTGATATAATCGAGAAAGTCAGTGGCTACGCATAGATAATCGAGAAGACAAGTAGATAATTGAAGACATACGCACTATTGGATAACTCGGAGGTATTTGAATTACACGGGACAAGGAGTCGCGGGAAAGCGCCGGTGACCGGACGCCGTCGTCAGGGCTAGGGAGGGATTTCTTTTGACATGTGATGCGCTGATGCCACTCAAGGCATCACCGCACCCATATCAGATGCGGATATGCGTGAAGGAGCGCCGTTGTGAATATTGCGGAAACGGGAGTTTGCGGGAGGGTTTCGAGTGGCAAATCAAGGGGATTGGTGGTGGTTTTGTAACCCAGTAGCAGAAAATATTGAAAATTAAGTGCGAACAACTTGATTGAGTGGTTAAGTATGGATATACGCACATATTGGATAACTCGGAGGTATTTGAATTACACGGGACAAGATGGAGTCGCGGGAAAGCGCCGGTGGACCGGACGCCGTTGTCAGGGCTAGGGAGGGATTTCTTTTGACATGTGATGCGCTGATGCCACTCAAGGCATCACCGCACCCATATCAGATGCGGATATGCGTGAAGGAGCGCCGTTGTGAATATTGCGGAAACGGGAGTTTGCGGGGGCTTCGGAGACGATTTGGGTGAGGCGCACATTGATTGAGGTATCCACGGTGAAATAAGTGAGAAAACAAGCAGCTACGCATAGATAATCGAGAAGACAAGTAGATAATTGAAGACATACGCACATATTGGATAACTCGGAGGTATTTGAATTACACGGGACAAGACGGAGTCGCGGGAAAACGCCGGTGTACCGGACGCCGTTGTCAGGGCTAGGGATAGATTTCTTTTGACATGTGATGCGCTGATGCCACTCAAGGCATCACCGCACCCATATCAGATGCGGATATGCGTGAAGGAGCGCCGTTGTGAATATTGCGGAAACGGGAGTTTGCGGGGGCTTCGGAGACGATTTGGGTGAGGCGCACATTGATTTGAGGTATCCCGGGTGAAATAAGTGAGAAAACAAGCAGCTACGCATGATAATCGAGAAGACAAGTAGATAATTGAAGACATACGCACATATTGGATAACTCGGAGGTATTTGAATTACACGGGACAAGACGGAGTCGCGGGAAAACGCCGGTGTACCGGACGCCGTTGTCAGGGCTAGGGATAGATTTCTTTTGACATGTGATGCGCTGATGCCACTCAAGGCATCACCGCACCCATATCAGATGCGGATATGCGTGAAGGAGCGCCGTTGTGAATATTGCGGAAACGGGAGTTTGCGGGGGCTTCGGAGACGATTTGGGTGAGGCGCACATTGATTTGAGGTATCCACGGGTGAAATAAGTGAGAAAACAAGCAGCTACGCATAGATAATCGAGAAGACAAGTAGATAATTGAAGACTACGCACATATTGGATAACTCGGAGGTATTTGAATTACACGGGACAAGACGGAGTCGCGGGAAAACGCCGGTGTACCGGACGCCGTTGTCAGGGCTAGGGATAGATTTCTTTTGACATGTGATGCGCTGATGCCACTCAAGGCATCACCGCACCCATATCAGATGCGGATATGCGTGAAGGAGCGCCGTTGTGAATATTGCGGAAACGGGAGTTTGCGGGGGCTTCGGAGACGATTTGGGTGAGGCGCACATTGATTTGAGGTATCCACGGGTGAAATAAGTGAGAAAACAAGCAGCTACGCATAGATAATCGAGAAGACAAGTAGATAATTGAAGACATACGCACATATTGGATAACTCGGAGGTATTTGAATTACACGGGACAAGACGGAGTCGCGGGAAAACGCCGGTGTACCGGACGCCGTTGTCAGGGCTAGGGATAGATTTCTTTTGACATGTGATGCGCTGATGCCACTCAAGGCATCACCGCACCCATATCAGATGCGGATATGCGTGAAGGAGCGCCGTTGTGAATATTGCGGAAACGGGAGTTTGCGGGGGCTTCGGAGACGATTTGGGTGAGGCGCACATTGATTTGAGGTATCCACGGGTGAAATAAGTGAGAAAACAAGCAGCTACGCATAGATAATCGAGAAGACAAGTAGATAATTGAAGACATACGCACATATTGGATAACTCGGAGGTATTTGAATTACACGGGACAAGACGGAGTCGCGGGAAAACGCCGGTGTACCGGACGCCGTTGTCAGGGCTAGGGATAGATTTCTTTTGACATGTGATGCGCTGATGCCACTCAAGGCATCACCGCACCCATATCAGATGCGGATATGCGTGAAGGAGCGCCGTTGTGAATATTGCGGAAACGGGAGTTTGCGGGGGCTTCGGAGACGATTTGGGTGAGGCGCACATTGATTTGAGGTATCCACGGGTGAAATAAGTGAGAAAACAAGCAGCTACGCATAGATAATCGAGAAGACAAGTAGATAATTGAAGAATACGCACATATTGGATAACTCGGAGGTATTTGAATTACACGGGACAAGACGGAGTCGCGGGAAAACGCCGGTGTACCGGACGCCGTTGTCAGGGCTAGGGATAGATTTCTTTTGACATGTGATGCGCTGATGCCACTCAAGGCATCACCGCACCCATATCAGATGCGGATATGCGTGAAGGAGCGCCGTTGTGAATATTGCGGAAACGGGAGTTTGCGGGGGCTTCGGAGACGATTTGGGTGAGGCGCACATTGATTTGAGGTATCCACGGGTGAAATAAGTGAGAAAACAAGCAGCTACGCATAGATAATCGAGAAGACAAGTAGATAATTGAAGACATACGCACATATTGGATAACTCGGAGGTATTTGAATTACACGGGACAAGACGGAGTCGCGGGAAAACGCCGGTGTACCGGACGCCGTTGTCAGGGCTAGGGATAGATTTCTTTTGACATGTGATGCGCTGATGCCACTCAAGGCATCACCGCACCCATATCAGATGCGGATATGCGTGAAGGAGCGCGTTGTGAATATTGCGGAAACGGGAGTTTGCGGGAGGGTTTTCGAGTGGCAAATCAAGGGGATTGGTGGTGGTTTTTGTAACCCAGTAGCAGAAAATATTGAAAATTAAGTGCGAACAACTTGATTGAGTGGTTAAGTATGGATATACGCACATATTGGATAACTCGGAGGTATTTGAATTACACGGGACAGACGGAGTCGCGGGAAAACGCCGGTGTACCGGACGCCGTTGTCAGGGCTAGGGATAGATTTTTTTGACATGTGATGCGCTGATGCCACTCAAGGCATCACCGCACCCATATCAGATGCGGATATGCGTGAAGGAGCGCCGTTGTGAATATTGCGGAAACGGGAGTTTGCGGGGCTTCGGAGACGTTTGGGTGAGGCGCACATTGATTTGAGGTATCCACGGGTGAATAAGTGAGAAAACAAGCAGCTACGCATAGATAATCGAGAAGACAAGTAGATAATTGAAGACATACGCACATATTGGATAACTCGGAGGTATTTGAATTACACGGGACAAGACGGAGTCGCGGGAAACGCCGGTGTACCGGACGCCGTTGTCAGGGCTAGGGATAGATTTCTTTTGACATGTGATGCGCTGATGCCACTCAAGGCATCACCGCACCCATATCAGATGCGGATATGCGTGAAGGAGCGCCGTTGTGAATATTGCGGAAACGGGAGTTTGCGGGGGCTTCGGAGACGATTTGGGTGAGGCGCACATTGATTTGAGGTATCCACGGGTGAAATAAGTGAGAAACAAGCAGCTACGCATAGATAATCGAGAAGACAAGTAGATAATTGAAGACATACGCACATATTGGATAACTCGGAGGTATTTGAATTACACGGGACAAGACGGAGTCGCGGGAAAACGCCGGTGTGTACCGGACGCCGTTGTCAGGGCTAGGGATAGATTTCTTTTGACATGTGATGCGCTGATGCCACTCAAGGCATCACCGCACCCATATCAGATGCGGATATGCGTGAAGGAGCGCCGTTGTGAATATTGCGGAAACGGGAGTTTGCGGGAGGGTTTCGAGTGGCAAATCAAGGGGATTGGTGGTGGTTTTGTAACCCAGTAGCAGAAAATATTGAAAATTAAGTGCGAACAACTTGATTGAGTGGTTAAGTATGGATATACGCACATATTGGATAACTCGGAGGTATTTGAATTACACGGGACAAGACGGAGTCGCGGGAAACGCCGGGTGACCGGACGCCGTTGTCAGGGCTAGGGATAGATTTCTTTTGACATGTGATGCGCTGATGCCACTCAAGGCATCACCGCACCCATATCAGATGCGGATATGCGTGAAGGAGCGCCGTTGTGAATATTGCGGAAACGGGAGTTTGCGGGGGCTTCGGAGACGATTTGGGTGAGGCGCACATTGATTTGAGGTATCCACGGGTGAAATAATGAAAACAAGGCTACGCATAGATAATCGAGAAGACAAGTAGATAATTGAAGACATACGCACGTATTGGATAACTCGGAGGTATTTGAATTACACGGGACAAGACGGAGTCGCGGGAAACGCCGGTGTACCGGACGCCGTGTCAGGGCTAGGGAGATTTCTTTTGACATGTGATGCGCTGATGCCACTCAAGGCATCACCGCACCCATATCAGATGCGGATATGCGTGAAGGAGCGCCGTTGTGAATATTGCGGAAACGGGAGTTTGCGGGAGGGTTTCGAGTGGCAAATCAAGGGGATTGGTGGTGGTTTTGTAACCCAGTAGCAGAAAATATTGAAAATTAAGTGCGAACAACTTGATTGAGTGGTTAAGTATGGATATACGCACGTATTGGATAACTCGGAGGTATTTGAATTACACGGGACAAGATGGAGTCGCGGGAAACGCCGGTGGACCGGACGCCGTGTCAGGGCTAGGGAGATTTCTTTGACATGTGATGCGCTGATGCCACTCAAGGCATCACCGCACCCATATCAGATGCGGATATGCGTGAAGGACGCCGTTGTAATATTGCGGAAACGGGAGTTGCGGGGGCTTCGGAGACGATTTGTGAGGCGCAATGATTTGAGGTATCACGGGTGAATAAGTGAGAGAAAAGCAGCTACGCATAGATAATCGAGAAGACAAGTAGATAATTGAAGACATACGCACATATTGGATAACTCGGAGGTATTTGAATTACACGGGACAAGACGGAGTCGCGGGAAACGCCGGTGACCGGACGCCGTGTCAGGGCTAGGGATGGGATTTCTTTGACATGTGATGCGCTGATGCCACTCAAGGCATCACCGCACCCATATCAGATGCGGATATGCGTGAAGGAGCGCCGTTGTGAATATTGCGGAAACGGGAGTTTGCGGGAGGGTTTCGAGTGGCAAATCTAGGGGATTGGTGGTGGTTTTGTAACCCAGTAGCAGAAAATATTGAAAATTAAGTGCGAACAACTTGATTGAGTGGTTAAGTATGGATATACGCACGTATTGGATAACTCGGAGGTATTTGAATTACACGGGACAAGATGGAGTCGCGGGAAACGCCGGTGACCGGACGCCGTGTCAGGGCTAGGGAGATTTCTTTTGACATGTGATGCGCTGATGCCACTCAAGGCATCACCGCACCCATATCAGATGCGGATATGCGTGAAGGACGCCGTTGTGAATATTGCGGAAACGGAGTTTGCGGGGCTTCGGAGACGATTTTGGGTAGGCGCACAATGATTTGAGGTTCGGGTGAACATAGTGGAAAACAAGCAGCTACGCATAGATAATCGAGAAGACAAGTAGATAATTGAAGACATACGCACATATTGGATAACTCGGAGGTATTTGAATTACACGGGACAAGACGGAGTCGCGGGAAAACGCCGGTTTGTACCGGACGCCGTTGTCAGGGCTAGGGATAGATTTCTTTTGACATGTGATGCGCTGATGCCACTCAAGGCATCACCGCACCCATATCAGATGCGGATATGCGTGAAGGAGCGCCGTTGTGAATATTGCGGAAACGGGAGTTTGCGGGGGCTTCGGAGACGATTTGGGTGAGGCGCACATTGATTTGAGGTATCCACGGGTGAAATAAGTGAGAAAACAAGCAGCTACGCATAGATAATCGAGAAGACAAGTAGATAATTGAAGACATACGCACATATTGGATAACTCGGAGGTATTTGAATTACACGGGACAAGACGGAGTCGCGGGAAAACGCCGGTGTACCGGACGCCGTTGTCAGGGCTAGGGATAGATTTCTTTTGACATGTGATGCGCTGATGCCACTCAAGGCATCACCGCACCCATATCAGATGCGGATATGCGTGAAGGAGCGCCGTTGTGAATATTGCGGAAACGGGAGTTTGCGGGGGCTTCGGAGACGATTTGGGTGAGGCGCACATTGATTTGAGGTATCCACGGGTGAAATAAGTGAGAAAACAAGCAGCTACGCATAGATAATCGAGAAGACAAGTAGATAATTGAAGACATACGCACATATTGGATAACTCGGAGGTATTTGAATTACACGGGACAAGACGGAGTCGCGGGAAAACGCCGGTGTACCGGACGCCGTTGTCAGGGCTAGGGATAGATTTCTTTTGACATGTGATGCGCTGATGCCACTCAAGGCATCACCGCACCCATATCAGATGCGGATATGCGTGAAGGAGCGCCGTTGTGAATATTGCGGAAACGGGAGTTTGCGGGGGCTTCGGAGACGATTTGGGTGAGGCGCACATTGATTTGAGGTATCCACGGGTGAAATAAGTGAGAAAACAAGCAGCTACGCATAGATAATCGAGAAGACAAGTAGATAATTGAAGACATACGCACATATTGGATAACTCGGAGGTATTTGAATTACACGGGACAAGACGGAGTCGCGGGAAAACGCCGGTGTACCGGACGCCGTTGTCAGGGCTAGGGATAGATTTCTTTTGACATGTGATGCGCTGATGCCACTCAAGGCATCACCGCACCCATATCAGATGCGGATATGCGTGAAGGAGCGCCGTTGTGAATATTGCGGAAACGGGAGTTTGCGGGGGCTTCGGAGACGATTTGGGTGAGGCGCACATTGATTTGAGGTATCCACGGGTGAAATAAGTGAGAAAACAAGCAGCTACGCATAGATAATCGAGAAGACAAGTAGATAATTGAAGACATACGCACATATTGGATAACTCGGAGGTATTTGAATTACACGGGACAAGACGGAGTCGCGGGAAAACGCCGGTGTACCGGACGCCGTTGTCAGGGCTAGGGATAGATTTCTTTTGACATGTGATGCGCTGATGCCACTCAAGGCATCACCGCACCCATATCAGATGCGGATATGCGTGAAGGAGCGCCGTTGTGAATATTGCGGAAACGGGAGTTTGCGGGGGCTTCGGAGGACGATTTGGGTGAGGCGCACATTGATTTGAGGTATCCACGGGTGAAATAAGTGAGAAAACAAGCAGCTACGCATAGATAATCGAGAAGACAAGTAGATAATTGAAGACATACGCACATATTGGATAACTCGGAGGTATTTGAATTACACGGGACAAGACGGAGTCGCGGGAAAACGCCGGTGTACCGGACGCCGTTGTCAGGGCTAGGGATAGATTTCTTTTGACATGTGATGCGCTGATGCCACTCAAGGCATCACCGCACCCATATCAGATGCGGATATGCGTGAAGGAGCGCCGTTGTGAATATTGCGGAAACGGGAGTTTGCGGGGGCTTCGGAGACGATTTGGGTGAGGCGCACATTGATTTGAGGTATCCACGGGTGAAATAAGTGAGAAAACAAGCAGCTACGCATAGATAATCGAGAAGACAAGTAGATAATTGAAGACATACGCACATATTGGATAACTCGGAGGTATTTGAATTACACGGGACAAGACGGAGTCGCGGGAAAAACGCCGGTGTACCGGACGCCGTTGTCAGGGCTAGGGATAGATTTCTTTTGACATGTGATGCGCTGATGCCACTCAAGGCATCACCGCACCCATATCAGATGCGGATATGCGTGAAGGAGCGCCGTGTGAATATTGCGGAAACGGGAGTTTGCGGGGGCTTCGGAGACGATTTGGGTGAGGCGCACATTGATTTGAGGTATCCACGGGGTGAAATAAGTGAGAAAACAAGCAGCTACGCATAGATAATCGAGAAGACAAGTAGATAATTGAAGACATACGCACATATTGGATAACTCGGAGGTATTTGAATTACACGGGACAAGACGGAGTCGCGGGAAAACGCCGGTGTACCGGACGCCTTTGTCAGGGCTAGGGATAGATTTCTTTTGACATGTGATGCGCTGATGCCATCAAGGATCACCGCACCCATATCAGATGCGGATATGCGTGAAGGCGCCGTTGTGAATATTGCGGAGGAAACGGGAGTTTGCGGGGCTTCGGAGACGATTTGGGTGAGGCGCACATTGATTTGAGTATCCACGGGTGATGAATAAGTGAAAAACAAGCAGCTACGCATAGATAATCGAGAAGACAAGTAGATAATTGAAGACATACGCACATATTGGATAACTCGGAGGTATTTGAATTACACGGGACAAGACGGAGTCGCGGGAAAACGCCGGTGTACCGGACGCCGTTGTCAGGGCTAGGGATAGATTTCTTTGACATGTGATGCGCTGATGCCACTCAAGGCATCACCGCACCCATATCAGATGCGGATATGCGTGAAGGAGCGCCGTTGTGAATATTGCGGAAACGGGAGTTTGCGGGGGGTTTCGAGTGGCAAATCAAGGGGATTGGTGGTGGTTTTGTACCCAGAGCAGAAAATATTGAAATTAAGTGCGAAACAACTGTGAGTGGTTAAGTATGGATTACGCACATATTGGATAACTCGGAGGTATTTGAATTACACGGGACAAGACGGAGTCGGGGAAAACGCCGGTGTACCGGACGCCGTTGTCAGGGCTAGGGATAGATTTCTTTTGACATGTGATGCGCTGATGCCACTCAAGGCATCACCGCACCCATATCAGATGCGGATATGCGTGAAGGAGCGCCGTTGTGAATATTGCGGAAACGGGAGTTTGCGGGGGCTTCGGAGACGATTTGGGTGAGGCGCACATTGATTTGAGGTATCCACGGGTGAAATAAGTGAGAAAACAGCTACGCATAGAAATCGAGAAGACAAGTAGATAATTGAAGACATACGCACATATTGGATAACTCGGAGGTATTTGAATTACACGGGACAAGACGGAGTCGCGGGAAAACGCCGGTGTACCGGACGCCGTTGTCAGGGCTAGGGATAGATTTCTTTTGACATGTGATGCGCTGATGCCACTCAAGGCATCACCGCACCCATATCAGATGCGGATATGCGTGAAGGAGCGCCGTTGTGAATATTGCGGAAACGGGAGTTTGCGGGGGGTTTCGAGTGGCAAATCAAGGGGATTGGTGGGGTTTTGTAACCCAGTAGCAGAAAATATTGAAAATTAAGTGCGAACAATGATTGAGTGGTTAGTATGGACATACGCAATATTGGATAACTCGGAGGTATTTGAATTACACGGGACAAGACGGAGTCGCGGGAAAACGCCGGTGTACCGGACGCCGTTGTCAGGGCTAGGGATAGATTTCTTTTGACATGTGATGCGCTGATGCCACTCAAGGCATCACCGCACCCATATCAGATGCGGATATGCGTGAAGGAGCGCCGTTGTGAATATTGCGGAAACGGGAGTTTGCGGGGGCTTCGGAGACGATTTGGGTGAGGCGCACATTGATTTGAGGTATCCACGGGTGAAATAAGTGAGAAAAACAAGCAGCTACGCATAGATAATCGAGAAGACAAGTAGATAATTGAAGACATACGCACATATTGGATAACTCGGAGGGGTATTTGAATTACAAGGGACAAGACGGAGTCGCGGGAAGAGAAACGCCGGGTGTTTGTACGGACGCCGTTTGTCAGGGCTAGGGATAGATTTCTTTGACATGTGATGCGATGATGCCACTCAAGGCATCACCGCACCCATATCAGATTCGGATATGCGTGAAAGGAGCGCCGTTGTGAATATTGCGGAAACGGGAGTTTGCGGGAGGGTTTCGAGTGGCAAATCAAGGGGATTGGTGGTGTTTTGTAACCCAGTAGCAGAAAATATTGAAATTAAGTGCGAACAACTTGATTGTGGTTAAGTAGGATATACGCACATATTGGATAACTCGGAGGTATTTAATTACACGGACAAGACGGAGTCGCGGGAAAACGCCGGTGTACCGGACGCCGTTGTCAGGGCTAGGATAGATTTCTTTTGACATGTGATGCGCTGATGCCACTCAAGGCATCACCGACCCATATCAGATGCGGATATGCGTGAAGGAGCGCCGTTGTGAATATTGCGGAAACGGGAGTTTGCGGGGGCTTCGGAGACGATTTGGGTGAGGCGCACATTGATTTGAGGTATCCACGGGTGAAATAAGTGAGAAAACAAGCAGCTACGCATAGATAATCGAGAAGACAAGTAGATAATTGAAGACATACGCACATATGGATAACTCGGAGGTATTGAATTACACGGGACAAGACGGAGTCGCGGGAAAACGCCGGTGTACCGGACGCCGTTGTCAGGGCTAGGGATAGATTTCTTTTGACATGTATGCGCTGATGCCACTCAAGGCATCACCGCACCCATATCAGATGCGGATATGCGTGAAGGAGCGCCGTTGTGAATATTGCGGAAACGGGAGTTTGCGGGGCTTCGGAGACGATTTGGGTGAGGCGCACATTGATTGAGTATCCACGGGTGAAATAAGTGAGAAAACAAGCAGCTACGCATAGAAATCGAGAAGACAAGTAGATAATTGAAGACAGATACGCACATATTGGATAACTCGGAGGTATTGAATTACACGGGACAAGATGGAGTCGCGGGAAAGCGCCGGTGGACCGGACGCCGTCGTCAGGGCTAGGGAGGGATTTCTTTTGACATGTGATCGCTGATGCCACTCAAGGCATCACCGCACCCATATCAGATGCGGATATGCGTGAAGGAGCGCCGTTGTGAATATTGCGGAAACGGGAGTTTGCGGGAGGGTTTCGAGTGGCAAATCAGGGGATTGGTGGTGGTTTTGTAACCCAGTAGCAGAAAATATTGAAAATTAAGTGCGAACAACTTGATTGAGTGGTTAAGTATGGATATACGCACGTATTGGATAACGGAGGTATTTGAATTACACGGGACAAGATGGAGTCGCGGGAAAGCGCCGGTGGACCGGACGCCGTCGTCAGGGCTAGGGAGGGATTTCTTTTGACATGTGATGCGCTGATGCCACTCAAGGCATCACCGCACCCATATCAGATGCGGATATGCGTGAACGAACACGGATGTGTATTGCGGAAACTGAGTTGCGCGGAGGATTCGGAGGATTTTGATGAGGTACGCATCATTGATTGGCGTGTGATATAATCGAGAAAGTCAGTGGCTACGCATAGATAATCGAGAAGACAAGTAGATAATTGAAGACATACGCACGTATTGGATAACCGGAGGTATTTGAATTACACGGGACAAGATGGAGTCGCGGGAAAGCGCCGGTGGACCGGACGCCGTCGTCAGGGCTAGGGAGGGATTTCTTTTGACATGTGATGCGCTGATGCCACTCAAGGCATCACCGCACCCATATCAGATGCGGATATGCGTGAAGGAGCGCCGTTGTGAATATTGCGGAAACGGGAGTTTGCGGGAGGGTTTCGAGTGGCAAATCAGGGGATTGGTGGTGGTTTTGTAACCCAGTAGCAGAAAATATTGAAAATTAAGTGCGAACAACTTGATTGAGTGGTTAAGTATGGATATACGCACGTATTGGATAACCGGAGGTATTTGAATTACACGGGACAAGATGGAGTCGCGGGAAACGCCGGTGGACCGGACGCCGTTCAGGGCTAGGGAGGGATTTCTTTTGACATGTGATGCGCTGATGCCACTCAAGGCATCACCGCACCCATATCAGATGCGGATATGCGTGAAGGAGCGCCGTTGTGAATATTGCGGAAACGGGAGTTTGCGCGGGGTTCGGAGACGATTTGGGTGAGGCGCACATTGATTTGGGTATCCAGGTGAAATAATGAGAAAACAGCTACGCATAGATAATCGAGAAGACAAGTAGATAATTGAAGACATACGCACATATTGGATAACTCGGAGGTATTTGAATTACACGGGACAAGACGGAGTCGCGGGAAAACGCCGGTGTACCGGACGCCGTTGTCAGGGCTAGGGATAGATTTCTTTTGACATGTGATGCGCTGATGCCACTCAAGGCATCACCGCACCCATATCAGATGCGGATATGCGTGAAGGAGCGCCGTTGTGAATATTGCGGAAACGGGAGTTTGCGGGGGCTTCGGAGACGATTTGGGTGAGGCGCACATTGATTTGAGGTATCCACGGGTGAAATAAGTGAGAAAACAAGCAGCTACGCATAGATAATCGAGAAGACAAGTAGATAATTGAAGACATACGCACATATTGGATAACTCGGAGGTATTTGAATTACACGGGACAAGACGGAGTCGCGGGAAAACGCCGGTGTACCGGACGCCGTTGTCAGGGCTAGGGATAGATTTCTTTTGACATGTGATGCGCTGATGCCACTCAAGGCATCACCGCACCCATATCAGATGCGGATATGCGTGAAGGAGCGCCGTTGTGAATATTGCGGAAACGGGAGTTTGCGGGGGTTCGGAGACGATTTGGGTGAGGCGCACATTGATTTGAGGTATCCACGGGTGAAATAAGTGAGAAAAACAAGCAGCTACGCATAGATAATCGAGAAGACAAGTAGATAATTGAAGACATACGCACATATTGGATAACTCGGAGGTATTTGAATTACACGGGACAAGACGGAGTCGCGGGAAAACGCCGGTGTACCGGACGCCGTTGTCAGGGCTAGGGATAGATTTCTTTGACATGTGATGCGCTGATGCCACTCAAGGCATCACCGCACCCATATCAGATGCGGATATGCGTGAAGGAGCGCCGTTGTGAATATTGCGGAAACGGGAGTTTGCGGGAGGGTTTCGAGTGGCAAATCAAGGGGATTGGTGGGGTTTTGTAACCCAGTAGCAGAAAAATTGAAAATTAAGTGCGAACAACTTGATTGAGTGGTTAAGTATGGATACGCACATATTGGATAACTCGGAGGTATTTGAATTACACGGGACAAGACGGAGTCGCGGGAAAACGCCGGTGTACCGGACGCCGTTGTCAGGGCTAGGGATAGATTTCTTTTGACATGTGATGCGCTGATGCCACTCAAGGCATCACCGCACCCATATCAGATGCGGATATGCGTGAAGGAGCGCCGTTGTGAATATTGCGGAAACGGGAGTTTGCGGGGGCTTCGGAGACGATTTGGGTGAGGCGCACATTGATTTGAGGTATCCACGGGTGAAATAAGTGAGAAAACAAGCAGCTACGCATAGATAATCGAGAAGACAAGTAGATAATTGAAGACATACGCACATATTGGATAACTCGGAGGTATTTGAATTACACGGGACAAGACGGAGTCGCGGGAAAACGCCGGTGTACCGGACGCCGTTGTCAGGGCTAGGGATAGATTTCTTTTGACATGTGATGCGCTGATGCCACTCAAGGCATCACCGCACCCATATCAGATGCGGATATGCGTGAAGGAGCGCCGTTGTGAATATTGCGGAAACGGGAGTTTGCGGGGGCTTCGGAGACGATTTGGGTGAGGCGCACATTGATTTGAGGTATCCACGGGTGAAATAAGTGAGAAAACAAGCAGCTACGCATAGATAATCGAGAAGACAAGTAGATAATTGAAGACATACGCACATATTGGATAACTCGGAGGTATTTGAATTACACGGGACAAGACGGAGTCGCGGGAAAACGCCGGTGTACCGGACGCCGTTGTCAGGGCTAGGGATAGATTTCTTTTGACATGTGATGCGCTGATGCCACTCAAGGCATCACCGCACCCATATCAGATGCGGATATGCGTGAAGGAGCGCCGTTGTGAATATTGCGGAAACGGGAGTTTGCGGGAGGGTTTCGAGTGGCAAATCAAGGGGATTGGTGGTGGTTTTGTAACCCAGTAGCAGAAAATATTGAAAATTAAGTGCGAACAACTTGATTGAGTGGTTAAGTATGGATATACGCACATATTGGATAACTCGGAGGTATTTGAATTACACGGGACAAGACGGAGTCGCGGGAAAACGCCGGTGGTACCGGACGCCGTTGTCAGGGCTAGGGATAGATTTCTTTTGACATGTGATGCGCTGATGCCACTCAAGGCATCACCGCACCCATATCAGATGCGGATATGCGTGAAGGAGCGCCGTTGTGAATATTGCGGAAACGGGAGTTTGCGGGGGCTTCGGAGACGATTTGGGTGAGGCGCACATTGATTTGAGGTATCCACGGGTGAAATAAGTGAGAAAACAAGCAGCTACGCATAGATAATCGAGAAGACAAGTAGATAATTGAAGACATACGCACATATTGGATAACTCGGAGGTATTTGAATTACACGGGACAAGACGGAGTCGCGGGAAAACGCCGGTGTACCGGACGCCGTTGTCA
>JARJCP010000284.1:0-25026 GCA_029281795.1 Mycena crocata | reverse complement strand
GAGGGCGGCCTGGTCGTGCAACACTGTCCTTTCAGCCGATCTCGAGTCGTGACGCACGGGACAAAAGACAGAAAGAGCTTTTTTATTTCGTTCAAAACAGGTGTGCGAAGCCACAGTGGCCAAAGTAAGAGGAAAGACGGCGGAGACGTAATGTAAGCGAGTAAAGCCAGGGCAGACTACATAAAAGGTATCGGGGCGCGGGATGGCAGGTTGGCCAGGCAGATGAGGACTTCGGGACCCTGCCCTGTGGGGTCGGGGCGGAGCTCTCGGACGAAACTGATCATTGCGGGCGCGAAAAACGTGGACCGGTTCTGTGTCGCCACGCGCAGAACTACCTGACGAAGGGACGGCGAGAAGGAGAGAGCCCAGTTCGAGGGAAGCTCTGCGGGGAACGGCGCTGCGAAGAGGTCGGTTCCCGCATTTACTATGCTCCAGTAGGGGGGAAGCTCGAATCTGCACAGAAAGGAGAGCGGGCAGTGGCCGCGGAGGGTGAGCTTTGTGATCTGGCAGCCTGAACGGCTGACGAGGTCGAAGATGGCCCGTTCAAACCGAGGTTCCCAGGTAACGTCGAGGGTGCACAACTTTGGGCAGGTGAGACCGTCGAGAAGAGACGCCTCGGGGGCTGTGATCAGTCTCGAGAGCCAAGAACTCAAGATTTCCCGCCGCCACGGGATGAGGGTGCGGAGGCAGCACGTCTCGGTAGTATTGCCCACTGAATACACATTCACGCAGATTGGGGACGGAGGAGAGCGTCTCGCGCACGAGGGCGACGGTTATCGGGCACTGGAGTCGCAATCTTTGAAGGTTCGGCCACTGGCTTTCTCGGGAAGCAAAAGTAGAGGGCACGGTGCCAGGGAAATTGATAGTAAGAGTAGAGAGCCCAGGCGCTCCACTGAGCTGGTCGACTGCGCGATCGACGTACCAGATGGGAAGAGGCGGGTGCCAGTGATTGTCTCGCGCGTTAATCGACGCGGCGAGGAGGCCGATAAGGGGCGGGCCATGGGGAGGAAGCTCCTCGCCGAGGAGAAAAAACTCGATTCGAGACACCCGATCCGCAAACGGCAGGCAGGAGCCGGGAAAGGCGCCACGCAGAACCAACCGCACGGGAAGGCCTCGGGAGCGCTGAATAATTTCCCCAACGTACTCTTCCCGCGCGCCTGGGCTTCGCTGTAGGGCGTGCGAGATTCGGGGGATCCGGGCGGGGCTCCTGAAGCGCGGCACGTTCCAGAGACATGGAAGATCCACCGCCACTGCCCTCCAATGCGAGCAGACTTGCATGAGGAGGCCCGGTCCAGCTTTGACGTCAGCGATGAAGGCGGCCTCGCTGCAGAAGAGGACGAATATGCGTCCTATCACATCAGCCGGCAGTCGGTTGCGGGCGGAGAGGGCGCCAGCTGCTGCTTGCTGGACGAGTACCAGCTGGTCCTCCTGCTGGCACGCATCGTCGAGAGACCGGCCTATAGCGTCGATCTTGCTTCGCAAGGCGACAAGCTCTGAGGAGAGCTCCTTTGCCCAGCCTCGCAGCGTTTGCCGCGAGGCCTCGGTGGGGGCAGCATTGGTGAGCAGCGGTTGTGGGACAGACTCCTCTGCGAGTCGTCGCAGCGCTCGCCGCTGGCCCCCGCTGGGGGCAGCAGCGGTGAGTAGCGGGTTTGGGGAAGACATGGTATGTGTCGTCACATATGTGACATCACATTAATGATAGGTGTAAACCGTGGGAGTTTACGAGCGTGCGGACAGTGGGTGTTTCCGCTCTCACCTGTCGGATGTACTGTGCTATTTTGACATATGGCCGATATAGTGTCCACAAATTTGCTGCCGGGTGCACGGTTTTCGATGGCGACTTACCTATGAATACATATGGGCCATATAGTGTGCAAAAAGTATTTTTGCAACTCCAACTAATCTGCCAGAAAAAGGTTGACAACTTGGGGTATTGACACAACTTTGACTGCCTTGCAATTTCATGGGCAACCTCAACTTCAGCTCTACCCAATTTGCAGGGACACCAACTTGGCATGCGACAACTCAACAACTGCGACATGTTCATATTTAGAAAGTTGCAACTTTGAATCTCCACTACTCAGTTACATGCAACTTTGGTTTGATGCAACTTTTGAAGGATACAACTTGGACGGGGTTGGGATACAACTTTTATCTTGTGTGTTCCCATGGGCTTCCTGTACTATCTCATTGATACCAAACTGATAACCGGTTATGCTCCAATTGATGTTTCCAAGGCCTCCTATGGATCTGACTCCTAGAGGGGATTGTAATAGTGACTCCGAGTCTGTCATCGTGTTAGGTAAAGTGTTGGAGATGTAATGAAAATGAAATACTGTATTATTTCAATCAAATCGATGTGGGATGTACCACCCGGGACATTTCGACAGCCACAAAAAAAATTGCATAACCATGAGATTCTTTTGGAAATTTCATTGCATGATTTCAATTTTTTTTTGATGTTTTTGAGAGATTTTGCCCTGCCAGTGCATGACTTGCTGCATGACACAGAATTTTGATTCAATAAAGCCCTAAGCGATGCATAACCTCGACCAAATTTTGATATTGACAGTGGGGTGCATGACATGTGAATGTCAACCTCATTGAAATGATACAATACCATGCCCAAGCCCAAGACTTTACAAAAGCCCAAGGTGGAGGCCTACGTGATCTATCTGTATTACAGCCCAGGGCAGTGAAGGGAGGCTGCTCTGGGAATGGCCCAGAGGGAACAGAGGAAAAAATTAAAAACAGGAGTACCTAGAGTTCATAGAGTTTTTCTTGGATCAGAATTGTGTTTTCTGTGCACTGACTGTAGCCTGCGGAAGACAGTACTGTACTATTTTGACCAAGTATTCAGCCCTTTCTCATATCAGGCCAAGATCTTACTTTTGTAACTCTGTGTTGCTTTCAATGACTTTCTGACTCATACTTGCTGGCTATAACATCTTGTAGCCTTACCTCACCCCATCCCTCCCTGCTAGAACTATCGTTCACAAGAGGTTTGGATACACTATTCTGCCAAAAACATCTGAAGTTCTAAGTATATACATCCAGATAATGTATGTAGATACAGTAGCCATACTGGGACCACTGCAATTAATTAGCTTCCTTCCGGCTTTTGATTGTCTCAAATCTAGATTGAAAGCAAAATATTATTCAAAAGGCCCCTGGGCAGCCCTGGTACTTGTGATGCAGGAGCCCAGCGGCTGGAGCCCTTATTATACCCCTCTCAAAGGTCTCGGATATACAGGTTTCAGGGAGGCTGAGGGATGAAGAATCAACTTTGGTCAAATTTGTTGTGGAGAGGTACATTGAAATATGCATGGCCGTTTTTTTGGGAGTTTATCAACTGCAGAACTCTTGGAATTTTTCTGTGAACAGGGAACCCCCAACTTGAGGTTTTTGCACGGTCCAATGTAAGGGAGAGGCGGATCTTGGGCGGACCTGGGCAAGGGGTCCAGACATGTGAACACTGTGTTAACGTTGATGGGATCCATCAAAACCTCCCATAAACGGTAATGGTGTGATGGGAAGAGGGAGAAAGCAGGATGGACAGACACAGGCAACGGGGCCCAGGCTCTCCCATTGTCAATTGATGTAATCAATCAATAACATCTATAAATGGTAATGGTATAATGGGGAGGGCGGGAAAGCAGGATGGAAGGACCTGGGCACTGGAGTCCAGGCTTTTGAATAGGCCTTTGATGGGATCGATCAATAGTACCTATAAACGGTAATGGTGTGATGGGTTGTCCGCATTTGAAATCTCTAGACCTGGTACTGTATACTAGTACCAGGAATATTTTCTCTCTGACTCAGTGCTGAGGTGAAGTGACTATGAGAGACTCCCAGCAGCATCAGCCAATTAGTACAATTACAATCAAGCAGAGGAAACAATTTGATATTTAGGGCTGCCCACCGTCCCCGTAAAGACCGGTGTGACGGGTGCCGTCAACGGCATGCCGTCCTGTCCCGTCGAGCCATTGGCTGGAGAAAAAAAAACGGGACGGGTGCGGGACGGTAATTATGCTCCGTCCCGTCAAAAGGCAGCCGTTGACGGGTTTGCCGGAATCTTCGAGTCAGTACATCCAAAGATTGCATAAATTGACCGCAAATGCTCGCAAAACAGAGTTTCAACCACAGGTTAACGATACGTGCTTGGATACCTCCCTTAACGACCTTTCAGACTCGGCCAACCCTCCCACAAGTTGCAAGTTTTCACGTGAATTTTGAATCCTTGTTTTCAACCTCCCCTTTTTGCAGAAATCAGTTGACCGACACACATCTTTTACATGTCAACGCACTCGCAGTAAGTATTGTAATCACATTTCCAACTGATTGTGCATCCAGGGTCGCATTTGGCACAGGCTCTCACCGTCCCATAAATTGACGGTTGACGGCCGTCTTTTTGCCGTCCTGTCCCGTCTCAAGTACCTGAAATTTGAAAGTACGGCCGCATTTTTGACGGGCCGCACCCGTCTTGGTGTTAGAAAATGACGGCCGTCCCCGTTTACGGGATGGTGGCCAGCCCTAGATTGATAATAATCAATGCGGGGGAATATTTATTCTTATTCATCAGTTCACTTATTCACTGGTTTGGGCAACATCACCCAAGTTAAAAGTTGTAGCAGCGAGTGCATGATTGTCACTGGCAAAACTGTAAGTGAGCAAAGTTGTGTTAGCAGGATTGCGAAGTTGCCACAGACGGGGATACCAATACTTGAAGTTGCAATTTTCTCAACTTGCGTCTTAGCAAAGTTGCACCACACCCAAATTGTGTTTAAGAAATGTTGCAGTAAAATAAAATCAGAAATTGGGGCTTGCTGCCATCCAGATATTGTGATTTCTGAAGGTTGCAACAAAACTGAGCATGGAGAACAAGGTTGTATACAAAAGTTCATAGCAACCCTGAAAATACTTTTTGCACAGTATATGTGCCATAAATACATCCCAACTGGTTACATCTTCCTGCCGCTGGTTGCAAATCTGCAGCTGGCTGCATCTTTCCTATCACGTTTAGGTGCAACTTTGAATTTTGGGGTGCAGCTTCGGGAGCAGTGACAAAACTGATGACATCACCCTGAGCTGCCCGGTGGGATTCGAGACTTTTTTATGGGTGGAATTCAAAAGCCTTGGAACCCTTCGGCCATGTGAGCATACGCTTGTCATGGCATAGAACAGAGGGCTTCGAGCAACGGCTCTTGTTGAACTATGGCACATATACTGTCCAAATATTATTTGGTGACACCTGCATACTGGCAACAGGGTTTTGGAATGCAATTTGCCCGCAAAGGCGAAAATGGTCACAACTTTCAAGATGGCTGCATCTGGCTCCAGAGACGGCAACCGAGCAATGAAGGGCATCTTAGAATAAGGATCACATTGTAAATTAATATCCTTACAATTTGCGGTTGAGAAAATTCGGGGATCAGCAATCATCATGATGTGTACATTGATTTATGATTTGTGCCGAAGGCCATAAATGGAAAGCTCTGATTTTCCCTTCGATATACGATATTTTGGCGAGATATCCACCGGAAGAGAGTCCCAATAAAGTGGTGAGATCCAACTACCAGCAGACTTCGCAAAAGCCTACCTTTAAATCACACAAATTCGGGGCTGGATCCGATTGTTGAACATGAGCGATTTTTCGAAGCCCTGGATGAATACCGGCGAAAATGGTCTTCTACGATGTAAAACCTGCTTTTAAGCTGAACAGAGCCCAGCCGAAGCGATCCGGAGGCATGGAAATACACAAATACAATAGTTTGGGATTTTGCTGACCCTCCCGGCAGCCGAGGTGATACCATCAATCTCTTACTTGATCCGGAAGTTGCAACCAAATTAGCAGTTGCAACCAGTTGAAGATGCAGCCACAGAAAAGTTGTGACCACGGTAAGGATGTGTTCAGTTGAGATGTATCCATTTAACCTGTTGTCATCCAAAGCCCTGCGACCAGCAGGTAATTTTTGGATATGGGCGAAATAGTGTGCGGAAAGTTTTGTTTGCAACATACCAAAATTTGAACAAAAGAAATTGGCAACTTCACACAAAAATACAACTTTCAGCTTTCAACTAGAACTTTCCTCAAGTACAACTTCATCAGTCAACAACTTTACAATAGGGCAACTTTGGGAAATCTGTTCAGGGAGCAAGTACAACTTACAATTTTCCTAAATGCAACTTTTGAAATATACCTCTTTTCCAGGGAACAACTTTAAGATGTAACATCTTCTGATTGATGCAAGTTCCGTTGCTCAGGATACAACTGGATACAAATGGGACCTTAGGTGGATTTTAAATATAGAAATATGAGTACCAGCGGTAAAATGAGCATGAGCAGTAAAGTTGAATGACATAAAGGATGCTGGTGTAAAGCATAGATAATTCAAAACCGAGATTATGCCGGTCTAGTATGAGGTTCCAGTCAGGTTCCGATGTTCGTGCAGTGCGGGTATTGAGCTGGCATAGATAGTCCGAATCACATAAAAGGGATTCTGGACTCACACGGTTCAAGTCATGCTCAACTCAAGCAGTAACTTGGCATGATCACTCAGACAGCGGGAAATAAGACACTTGGATTCCATTGTGACAAATCAGTTTGACCCTCTGTCCAATCATCCTCATTCTTTGAAGCCCTCCTTCCTCCCCTGTATATACACATATTGCAGCTCTCACACCACTCTATACATGAGCATGATTTTATCAGTAGAGTCTCGACAGACGAACATGATTTCCAAAGCGGGGGTATATTATCTCGGCCTTTTAAAGGTAGCATCCTTCCATTTATTTAACCTACTCTGGGGATCATGTGTAAATGATAGGTATAGCCCAGCTATTGATTGAACTGAGCTGTGCATATTGAGCCAGCAGACTAGAATATCTCACACCGGGAAAGATTTGGTACCTGGGATTCTGAGAATGTTACGAAAACTATTAGTTTCAGGGATAGATTCCGTGAGACAAAACTGTGGCTGAAATCAATAGTCTCTTGACTCCTTTACTGTATTATTTCATTCAATTCGACCACCATATGTCACACACCCTCTGGTTGATGATGAATTATTTGTTCTCTTAATCTTTACAGGCTCAGTTGTTGAAGCTTATTTGTACAGCTGTGCTTTTGGATCTACCTCCATTCCTATCTCCATTTTCCTTCAGCCCTCCTACAAAGATCCGGTGCCACTTGCGGCTCTGCAAAAGCAGTTCTTTTGCCTGAATCCCCATTCAGTGCGCAGACGCTGTCATAACTCCATCAACTCGTATCTCCTTTGTCATGTTCTCGCAAAACTGGCGGCTACGTGTTGACTACATGGAGCCTACATGCTTCTGAGAAAAAGCTGTTTAATGATGCTGTGCATTTGAACAGCTATTTCCACAGTTATGGGCCAACCAGACAAACAGGCGTGTCTTGTGTTCAGCTGCACCGCAGACCGCAGTAGACAAGAGCTATGTTGAACTGCACTCCTGGGTGCTTTCACTAAGGATAAAAGCCGACAGAAATGCGGCATACTCTTCGAGCCTCTCACCATCCCCTCCCGTTTTCAAGAATTGCTTAGAGCTTTTGAACCTAGATCAACTAATGCTGCAATTCAACACGGTGGCATCCTCAAATTGATTGCTTCAAACACTGGTGGTTGTCAGGGGAACCCCTGTTTCCGGCCCTTCCGCTCCCGCGTCCGGACCTTCTGGTCCCGTTCCGACCCGTTCCGCCTCCCGATATCACATGGCCTGTGATTCCGCCCGGGACCTCTGCCGATCACTCCGGTTGCTATCACACGCCCCCCGGCCATAGTTACTTATATACCAGGATCTGACGCCGGTGATCCTTAGTCTTTCTTCTCTTCAGATCCCCCTCGTCAGGTCTGTCCATTTGTATCTGTAGCTACTCTGTGATATTTACCTTCGGATCCCCCTTGTCAGGACTCTCGAGTATACTCGGGCCTTGAGGTTGCCCTTACAGTGGTTTGAAATCGAAACCCAAAGCGGCACCCCTGATTGACTACTGTGCTGTG
Source organism: Mycena crocata (assembly GCA_029281795.1). NCBI lineage: Eukaryota > Fungi > Basidiomycota > Agaricomycetes > Agaricales > Mycenaceae > Mycena > Mycena crocata. Next base: position 17,008 of record JARJCP010000284.1, on the reverse strand, counting down.
TTTACCTCCACTTCTGGCAACTATTCCGTTCTGAAACGACTGCCGCTTCCTCGAGCTCCTCAATATCACTTGCACAAGTTGCTGAGTGCTTCCTGTATTGAATTGATTTTTATCTCGACAGGTTTCACCTCATAACTGCAATGTTAAACATCCCTCTGTATGTCATTCCCTGCCTAGGTTTGACTTCTAATCTTAGTTCAACTCTTCCTGATCGTCTGTCACTATTCATGTTTCCGCTCGCTTAGACAATCATATTTTATTGTACTGCAAGAAATTTACCTCTCACACCACTACACATTGACTAGCCAGAACACCTGCTACCAGAGCATAGCGAAGGTATGCCTTGTAAAAATTATGATTTTGGTTACAAATACTGTATTATTTTAATAGGGGAAGTCAAAGCCCTGGGCAGTGGGGAGAGACTGATGCTGCTGCCAATTCTGTACCCAATTTTCGCTGAATTCTACAGAATGAATCAGTTGAGAATAGAGACAGCTTGGACCGGTCCTATTCTGTAGCCGATTCTAGTGTCGATTCTGAAGTATCAGAAATGGGTACTATGAGAAACAAAAATTCAGACTCAGCACTTCTGAATTTCTGATGCAGTTACTCCCCTGAAGTAGTGAAGTATATTAATATTTCTAAATTCTGTCTCAGATTCTGGTAAGATTCTGGAACGAGAATCAAGCAGAATCATGGTAGAATCGTAGCAGAATTATGGTTGGTTTTGACCCCTCGATGATTAGGATGTGATTATGCAAGTGGGACAATCAGCTGCAAGCCAGAATCATTGCAAGAATTGGGCCGAAACCTCCAGAACCAATTCAACAATTCTGGGTGATTCTGGTTTCATGTGATTTTCCCGTGATATGTAAATCCAGAATCGTTGTCAGAATCACGAGTCATGACACAGAATCGAGCAGAATGCACTACTCTGACTGCCCCTATTCATATTCTTGATCGATTCTAAAGTCAAGAATCAGTCTCAGAATTGACTCTGAATCAGGCCCTCCCTAGGGCTTTAACTTCCACTATTAAAATAATGCAGTATTTGTGATTGGGATCATAATTTTCTCACCTTCTGAGAACACCTGAAAATCCATCCTTCATACTCTGATCACTTTATTCCTCTTCTGCTCCGCACGCTACCATCTCGATCACTGCTCAGCTTCGTACCAATTTCTCCCCTCTCACTGCCCATTGCTTGCAGTGTAGACTGGTAGACTCCCCTGCATACAAAGCGGCAAAAGAGACACAACCCACTTCCTCCTCCATTGCCCAGCTTGGGAACATTTGTGCCCTCCACTACAATTGGTGTCATATGTACTCCGTAGGAACCCTCGGCGCCATCGATCATTCTCTTCTCTCCCTCCTGAAGCTGCTCAAAGCTGTTGCAATATCTGTCCATGCAATACACAGATTGGATTGAGTCCCCTTCATCTCTTTTTCCCTTCCCTTCATACCTCATACTGTATTATTACATTCAATTCAACTGTCACATGGCACACACACACCCTGTTTGATGGCAAATATCAGTGCATTTGTGAAAAAAGACCTCATCACCTCTGCATGCTAGTAGTTACCAAATTTCCGAATCATTCCATAAAAGGCAACCGGGAATTACAGTGATGCGCACACGGCGCGTCTGAGAGCGCGAGCTGGATATAAAAATACCAGACTCAACACTACACCAATGACGACCGTGGTACTATGTGTGTGCGAGTGGGTCAAACCATGTTCAGTGCCCGACTGGGTGTGAACGGCGGCGGCGAAGGCGGGAATATGGCAAGGATACGTGACGTGGGCGAGACGGTGAGCGGCGGCAGGAACAACGAGGAGATATGGAAACATGAGAGATACGATGTGGACGACGAGGGACGCGATGAGGACCGACATGAGCAACGACGAAGGCTCAATGCAGCGGCATACGGAAATCTGATGGGAAACGGGGATACAATTTCGATTGTTTAGGATAGGTACAAAAGATGGAGTATATATACTGGAAACAAAGTCAGGAGAAATGTCTAGAATAATCTCGAGGCTGTGCGACGTGTGAGCGTATCCGAGGTGAACACGACCCGAGACAAGAAAGCTGTACAAAAGAACTAATTTGATATGGTTCTGGAGTGCACACGGTGATGCCGGAGGGAACGAGAATGGGGAAACAGAATAATAAATGCTGTGAAATCGAGGCCGACATGTGGGAAACACGTGAATTGAGCATGTCACGGAAGATTCTGGAAGTAGGCGCATGTGGTCGTATTTGGTGCGGGACTGATCGGACCGGATCGGCGGATTATGCGAGCAGCGAGGAGCGAAGCTCATCAACAGATTTAATCCTAAAGCCGATAGTTGCAAGCAACATATACTATAGCTGCTCCCAGCTCACTCGAAAGTTGTATTTTATGCTAGCCAAAGTTGTGTCCTTATCATATGTGCAAACACCGAAGTTGTAGTTGTAACATTCTGAAGTTGCAACTTGCAGAAGTTGTGTTCAATTGAAGTTGTACGTGCAAAAAAGATGAAAACCCGGAAGTTGCCCTAATTTCAGGATGTCAAAAGTTGAAGTTGACTTGCAGTTTTTCGGTCCAACCTGCCGAAACTTTCCGCACACTATTTCGCCCATATTTGGACAATATATCGCCCATATTGAACAATCGAATCCAGCACCTTGTTTTATGTGGTCTATTCCAGGCCTTCCCACGGGTGTTTCGGGTACATTTGCCTAACCATTGGATAGAGAGTCCGTCTCAACAGATATCGCTGTGCCATATTCCATTGCGAAAATGAGAGATGTGCTGCATTGCACAGGTGAAGCCGCTGGCGGGAGATGCAGCCATCTAGGAGTTTTGGCGTTTGCGAGCAAAGTGGCTTCCCCAAACTCTGTTCCCCCTTAGCAGATGTCTCCCAAATAATTTTTGAGCCTTATATGTGCCATAACGGCCGTTTCATATGATTTTTATAGGTCCAAAAACCAATTCTTTTCTCCGCACCATCACAGGTCTGTACTTACTTCGCGCAATTTCAATGTCGATAGTGCGAGAATCAACGCGTTGTTTCATTCTCTCTGCAGTGACAGATTGATCTTAGAATTTTGCAAATGAATTAGTCGATAATTCGGGTCACAGGTCACAGCCGGGATACTTCAAACAAAACAAAACAAGCCCTTTGGGGCCCGGTCGACACCCCATGATGGATACTTCGTCGAAATAATTAGTACGGTAGGCGGTGTTATTCGATGACAAAAGGGCCACTCGAAGTTCCCGGGACAGATGGACTAGGGGCGGAGCGCGGGCGCCGTCGAGGGACAGATCGTCCAAAAAAGGAGAGATGACAACGGCGTCGGCGTAAAAAGCCAGCGACGGAATCCGGGTGATCAGGAGGACGAGATTACGGACAGCAGGGAAGGCAACGCTCCATTCTGACGGGGAGGTTGTGCCCGGAAAGGAGCTCTCTTCCACGCACTGCATTGTGTTTGCGTCCTCCGGTTTCACCCTCACGCCGAACCTCGAAAGCGCAGAGACCGGGCAGACGCCGTCGATGGTAAGCGTGGAGATTTGGCCAGCGACAGCGGCTCGCAAAGTCCAACACGGCCTGGTGGTGGATCCGGGCCCACGAAAAGGACAGCTCTTCTAAGTTCGGACAGTCTAGAGCGTCGAAAAGTTGGCGGGCGTCTTCTGGGGGCAGACGGGCTGAGATGGATTTAAGACGAGGCAGGGAGGGAAGGGAGGGAGCGGTGAACGAATAGCCAATAATGCTGCGACTTTCGAAAGCGAAGTCGGATAGAAGGGGCACGCAGAGAAGGACCTCGTAGAGCACGTCAACGTGGTAGACGGACGTCAAATGCACCGTGGAGAGGTTAGGCCACGCGGAGGCGAGCGCGGCCAAGCTGAAAAGCCCGCACGGCAAATGGACAGTGAGCGTGGCAGGAGCGGTGCCTTGGAGGAACGCGGCTAGGGATCGCTGAAGAACTACAGAGTGCTCTTGTAGTCCTGAAGGGCATGCTGCGTGTAACGCGACGAGGGAAGGGAACGAAGGAGGGTCATCCGAAAGGGCGTCGTAGGAAGCTGTGAGATCGAGTGAGGCCAGGCGGGTCGCAAAATGCGCGCAGGTTGGGCTGCCAGGGCCCACAAATACGGACGCTGAGGCGCAGGCTCCCTGAGCGTCGCAAAATCCCGTCAGAGATAAGCTGACGCCTCAGGAGAGATGACGGGCGGAAGGCGTGACCCTCCCTGACGCGACGCCCAGAACGGGAGCCGAACGGTAGCCCAGAGGCGGGGGTTCTGCCAAGGCGATGGCCGCCATGCGGAACATACGCGCAGGACGGGTCCTAGCCCGTGTCGGGCGTCGGTGATCGGATCCTGTCGGTGCAGAGGTAGGAAAAAAACCTCTGCCAGGAGCTCGCTGGGAAAGAGGCGGAGAGCAGATAGATCCCCGAGGACACGACGCAAAATCCTCTGAAACCCTCTCTCTGGCCTGGCACGCTCTGTGAAGTTCCATACTGAGCAAATGCAAAAAACCGTGTCCCGGACGTCGTCCACCGCAGGTGCAATGCGCTGGAGCAGATCGCACAGAGTGGCCGCTTGGGTGCGGAGTGGGGCACGTCGTTGCTGGCCAGGATGCCAATCAGTGCGCGGGAGTCCATGCGGAGTAGGAACGACTGGGTGGAAACTCTCAGATGCGGAGGTGGGACTAGGAAAGCAGAGCGGGAAACGTTCGAGAGTGACTTCGGGCAAACCTGGGTGACACCGCCGCGTCGTGACGTGACGGACGTCACAAAGTTCGGAGACCGTAAAAAGTGAAACCCACGCTCGGGAGGCATCGCGGGGCATCGCGCAGCCACCGATCCACACAGGACGATGCAAGTGCCACACACTAGAGAAACGCCGGAACGTATGTATTCCTTACAATCTTTGGAGGTGCCAAGGAGGTGCACCCGCCGACGGGCCGCCGTCAAGAATCCAGTCACCTAGTGGATCCAGTGGTGAAAACTTCAGAGAGAAGATAATATATATCATACATGTTACATCTGAAAAGTACTCGGAAGCCTATGCACTATACAAGGCATGCGAGTGTTTGTTAGAAAGACGAGAAAGCTTCTTCACACTACCATCGCTATCATCCCCCCGTTGATAGCTCAGCGTCTATTGGCGACGATGTACGAGCCCGGTGGGTTCAAACATCACTCCATTGTGTCTGCTCACAGTCATAACAAGACGAGAATATAAAATCTGACTGTATTGTACTCACATTTTCGGGGTGTCAGACATTCGCACAAGCGCGCAGAAAGTCAACACAGCTTTGAGTGGGGGTCAAAATGATACCAAAAAGGGCGTGCGAAAAGGGAAGAAGTTGAGGGATTCATACTGGAAGGTTTCATACATTCGAAGCAATATTGCCAAGACAAAGACGATTTTTTGATTTGATTTGATTTGAGATTCTATCTACGCACGCCGTACCTGGCCCTAAGGTACGCGGCAGTACACTAAGTAGAGGACTACTAGTATGTGTTCGTATGATAAGTAACAATATAATATGGGGTACGTCGGTTGAACTCTTTTCGGTGTATACTAGAGGTAAGATAAAAGTAGAGACAATGACGGGGAAACATTGCGGATGAAGGATACGGAGGTACGTGCGGGAGGGCAAACATGGGTATGATGATGGTATGTATCATGGCTGGGGTATGGGGATTGATTATAAGGTATATGTAGAAGAGGGAAAGGGAGAAAAAGATATAATGGATGGGGAACTCAACTGAATCGGCGGTGTGAACAATGAAGGGATGACGGGCTTCACGAGCTTGGGATGAACGAGGAGGGTTGTGAACGTCGACGGCACCGAGGATTCCGGCACTGTAAGAGGCCAATTGAAGCGGTGGGCGGAGATGTTCCCAGTGCAGGACAGTGAGAGGAGGAAGTGGGTCCGAGTTTCCCGGATGATGCACCGCAGTGGTCGCACGCTGGGGATGACACGAGTCGACATCGGAATCGGGACGCATTCAAGCAGAGAAATCGGTCCGCAGTTGCGCCAGAATGGATATAGCGAAACGCGGCATTGAGGATATGTATGGTGAGCGCAGAATCAAAGATGGCGGAGAGCTGTCGATTTGACGAAGGGCGTTGCCAGACTGAGCTGTCATCCAGAAGTGATCCCAGCGTTCCAAGATGTGGACGTTGATCTGTCGTTTACAGGTCGTGAGGGAGACGGGGTTATTTGATGGCGGAGGGAGCAGAGTGGCTGCTTTGGCGGCAGCGTCAGCAAGTTCATTGCCGGCCGGCCAATGTGCGCCGGAGTCCATAGGTTGGTGATCTGTAATCCTGGGAGTCGCTTCCATCGCGTTGCGGACTAGTTTGTCAAACCCGATAGCTCGGAATTGACCCGATCGCGGGTGGTGGATTGAATTCCCGATAATTCAGCCCGGGAGTCGGACACCATCAGGGTCCACATTGAATCTCCGTCCAGTGCTGCACCTGTACCTTTCAAGAGACCCTCCACTTCACCTTCTGCAACCCTGGCCATCAACCCAGCGGAATCAGAATGCATTCGCACTCGTCTCCGTCTTCAATTCGGACTGCCCGCACCTCCCGCTGAACCATCAAGAAGGGACCCGTCCGAGTCCGTCGTTGCTTTCATTTGGTCCTGTGTATGGGTCGGAATAAGTATTTCAACTGGCTGGAACTTCGACGGAAGGGCATGGGAACAGTTTGAGGGGATTGGAGGTTGCGACGAGGATCAACGCGGTGGCTGGGTGGCGGTGGAAGGCAAGAAGGGCGACGCACTGCACGTAGGTCGCACATATACCTCCACCTTGCCGGATCGACTTGTCAACGTTGCTTGTAGCGGGATAAAGTTAAAACGATGACGACACTACCCTCGAAATTCACTGACAGCAGGGCAGCCATCCTTCCCCCCCCAGCAGGTATCAACGCGCCATGCGAGAGGTTGTCTGACCCAGCCGCAGTTTGGAGGACGCGAAAGATAGCATCAGACGGCCATTCGCTGCCTTTGGCGGTGGCGCTGGCTGACCACTGTTTCTCATGACCCGATTCGCTCACCCGTCAGCAGAAAGAACGATGCTGTGGCGAACCGGGAAGGTAGCCATCGTTGTCGGCTCAGGCACTCTCGATCGCTGCTAGTTCCGCTACCCTCCTTCCTTCCCAGAATTCCCCTCTTCGATGATGGGACTTTTCATGATCGAGATCTCCAACTCCGACAACTTGACTCACGTCTGGGGCATACCGTTCGAAGGCCCCCGTTCCACTCCAGGACTGCATTGCCTGATCCGCCGCCTTTCGATGCGGACGTTATCGACGTACTGTATCTCGATGAGAGCGGTAGGTCTTCGTTCGTCTCCTCGATGTTCACATGGCCACTGTTTCGATGGCGCGATGGAGTGTATATAGAGACTGCGCGAGCGGATCCCCACCCTTATCCGACCCTCTCCGCACATCCGCTTTTCAGGCGCTAGAGCCATGGCTCGACGAAGCGTGCTCTTAAGATGTGTTCGCTGTCTCGTGTCGAACAGTGTCTTTCGGGACCTGGAGCCTGCGCAACTGCAGCTGACAGCCGCGATCTGGTTCCGCCTCCCTTCGACCCTAACCGGAGGTTGCGGGTCCATCGAGCATTCCGTCCCGTGCAAAGTGTGCAGCAACCTTCTTTGAGGCCCACTGCGCCATTTCTGGGCGAGGATGCGACCCCTTCCGCCGGCTGACTTTACGGGATGCTGTGGTCATTCGGGTCGTCCAATCGATTGGGCGGCGAGCCTTGTGTTTGCCTGAGTCACTGCAAGCTCCTTTACGGGGTGATTTATGGTGGCGATGGTGGACTCGTAGTCTTCACGAAGTGTCGGCGCGCATCTTGGAATCGCGGAGCAAATCTCGGAGAGCGTGGTCGAAGGCGGGAGATGACAAGGAGGAGGAACGGAGCGCGCGAGGACTCTAAAAATGGCTGCCAGCTAGCAGGGTACAGGGCAGCAGCGTCCGGAAACGACGTACGACGAAAGGACGAGAAGATGAGAGGATGCACGTGACACGTATAACGATTACGGAAGCATTTTGCGTGCCCACGGCTTACCTAAGACGATGGCTTGTGAAAACGTATTTGTTTGTTTTGCTTTGTTTTGTTTTGTTTTGTCTTTTTTTCACATCCTTTCTCGCGGGCCATGGCACGGCATCATTATTGAGCTACTCCCATCAAACACAGACGATCCGAGCCGTGAACCCAACCCAAAGGACTGTTTGGCCTGGAGTTTGATGGACCCAGCGAAGGCGTGCCTTCCGATCCGACGAAGTCGTGACGCAGTGATCTCTGGGCAGGGTTCACTAACAGTTGTGCTGTTCTGTGTTGAGAGAGACGGCAAACAACGATGGAGGACTCCCTCATCGCCCCAACAGCTGCCACTGTCGCAGCGGAAAGCGACACTGTTCCGCCACCGGCCCGGCACCGAGACGCCGAAGACGGAGCGCCACGATCCAAAAAGAGGATCAACCAGTGAGTGTTCGGTACTGCGACGAAAAAAAATCAGCGCTCAACACGGGTGCATGGGCATCAGCTGGGGGAGGCTGGCAGTGGAGCTGATGCAGACAATTTTACCGCTAAGCTTGCCTTATACATCAAGGGATGAAGTCGGGCAAACTCCTTGGCACCTGGGCCACATCGACAAGTACACCAGAGAGACAGCAAAAACCTGCCGCCCTCTCTGGACGCACATCCACATCGACTGTGACAGGGAAATCGATGCGGAAAGCCACCTTTTGATGCTGGACACATTCGGCAGTGCCCCCGAGTTGTGCGAGGCGCTACTGCGGACCATTCGGGTGGATGCACTGAGATCGATCCAGGAACGCGCCGCCGAGCAACTGAATCGCGCGCTAAATCACCCCCTCAGTATCCATTTCCGAGCAACAGAAGACAGGGATCCGGACGAGTGGACGAAATGTGGCCAGCTCTTGGAGATGGTCGCGGAGCTGGCGCCACAGTGGAGGCTGGCCACGTTGCGTATGGATCCTCGGCTCCTGAAACACATGCAAAGGATTAGAGGACGGCTGGTGGGTCTGCAAAGCCTGAACATCGAGATCGCCCGACCGTTCGGGAACTGGCCAACAGAGGACGAGTCGCGCTTGGTCAAGGAGCTGTTCTCGGCTGCACGTTGTCTCCGCCATCTGGAGCTTCCGAGTCCCCTCGCACGAGGCCTCTTGCCCACTCTGCCGGTTTCCAACCTGACGTCAATCAGAGCGACCTACTGCAGGGCTCTTCGGGAGGATGTGCTTCCATGGGCGGTGAATGTGGAGAATCTGTTCATCGAACCAATGTTTGGACTGGGCATCGGGGACACTTCGACGGAGCGCCTCGAAATGAAGCGCGTGCGTCACCTCCGCACCCCACACGTGGAGTGCCTGAGCACCATGGAACTACCCGCACTGGAGGCGCTGACGATTGGGCCTGCGTTCCAAAACGATAACGGACAGCTGGAAGATTTCCTCCTGGCCTCGGGGGAACCGCGAGTCAAAACACTCTTCGTGTTAGGCAATGGCGTGGGTCTAGCATCGATAATGGACGCACTACCAGCCCTGTCGACTCTCGGCCTAATCGTAGGAAACGAGAGGGAGAGTTGGCAGGGCCTGGCCACTATAGCTGACGTCGACGACAGAATGCGAGCTTCGGAATTGAGCAACTTGATCGTTCTCATCGACGAGAAAGTCAGGCCAAATGACTTCCGCGGTGGTCTGGCCTTGTACAAGGCAGTACGTACGTGGTTAAACCTGCGGATTCAGGGACGTCACTCCACGAGATCGCTTCGGGTGAGCGGCCACCAACTCTGGGATGATGTGAGGGACGAGCTGCTCGACATGGTGCAACGAGATGGCCTTCAGCTGGATTTTCTCGACTTCAGGAAGGACTTGGCCTCCCTGATCATCCGAAATGCAGAGGATTGGGCATGGGAAAGCCAGGGTCCCTGGAAGCACCGTTGTCTTAACCACGATCCCTGGAATGCGTGGGAGCGGCAGATGGTCGATAACAAGTACTCTTACGACGACGCGTGCAGGTTGGTTCAATACTACGGATGGGAATGAAATGGCGCCGCGATCTACTACATAGCGGTAATCGAACACTACACATTTTCATGATGACTGCTACCCTGACGCTGAAACCCTGACTTTGGAGCCGTAGACGAGGGAGGACGGAAAGCGAGTAGTTTGTTCTATGCAGAATCGAAACAGATGCTTACTACGCATTTCGAAGCTTTAACGCTTGAATCGCTGAAGCTTACCTCCGCAATTTGGAGGTGTGAGGCTTAGCCAGCCTGTGCTGCTGAAGTGAAGTCTCTGCATCCCGTCGGCGATGCGTTAGGGATCCGAGACTCGGGTCCGCATTGCATTTAGTAGCGTAGAGTGAAGTGAGGGGAGTCTGGTTCGCGATCAACACTGTGGAGCCACGCAACTACTTCGTCTTCGTCCAGGCCTTCGGTCAGTTGCCCCTTTCGAGGACCGTCGGATGGTATTCACGGCGTTCCGGTCCCACTTACCCTCAGGTGATAGAGGCCGAGGGCAGGTCAGCGTAACTTACCAGGTCAACTACGCCTGATTTTCTGTTGGTGATGGCTCTGCTTAGCTTGCCTACGCTCAGTGAGCGCAGATCAGTGTAGACGTGCGTAGGTGAGCGTGGGCATCTACACTCACCTGCTCCGACCTACCCTCAATCTCCTTCGCGCGAACAGTGCAGTGACTTGCATTCCGACGCTTCAATGCGACCACAGTCCGTGGAGAAATCCAAGAGCCTATCTTCGATGATTTTGATTCACACTTTGCCATCGTTTCCGCGAGAGAATATTCAATCTCGTGGACACATGTGCACGTATCCTGCTCGGACTAACGGACCAAACTAAGAGCCAGAAACAGCAGAGGTGAATATGAACTACGGCATGACATGTTGCGCATTGGAATTGAAAGGCTGAGGTTAGAAGGCACCGGAAGGGAGCAAATTGTGCTGGAGCGGCATGTCCCCCCTGGCGCGAGGTGCGAACTCCTTCAGTCCTGATTGTCGTGAGCGGTTGGCAATTAAGGGAGGCCCAAGAGGGTTGCAATGCGGGCATCAGAATGCTGCAAAGGACTGCCAAATCGCTTGCAGAAACCTGAACTACCGTGTTTCTGCTCGGGAAATTGAGGCACATCACTTCGGCGCCGTGGTGCAGCTTGTCCGGTGCGATGTAAATGTTTATTCTTGCAGATGATAATCTGTACCCCTACCCCCTGCACAAAGTTTATTTGGGGGGGTCAAATCCGGACAAAACGAGATCCAAAACCCGATGGGGTCCTGACAGCTGCGTCGGGATCTCGTAAAAACGATGTGCAGATATTTTCCAGCATTTATCTATGCTTATGTATGGGCCGAGGAGGTCCTGATGATTAGTCCTGTCGTTACCGATCGGGTCGGGCTAGAACCTTATTACCAATCAGCCTTATAGCACTAGCATTCGAGTGTTTTTCCCACCGGGCAGCGCAGAACAATACTTTGGCTTACTGGCAAGAGTTCTATCTCTTCAGATTTTGCAGAAATTCAGGAGAAGTCTTGCTATTCACCGTTGAAAAAGGTCAATTCTTGGCAAGTGATTGGAACAAATTAGGTCAGCACCCGCCAAAAGACTATGTAATAACTTTCTAGCCCGATCGGACCCCAACGGTAAGCAACAGACTTCAACAAACACACGGGAAAAAGATACTTTTCTGGTCATCTGAAAACGTTACGGAAACTATAAGTTGCAGGAACGGTTAAACTGCGACTGAAACTATGAGTTTCAGGCGCACTTTATGTACCACTTACACTTTAAGTTTCTGAGGCTTCCCAGAAACAATAAGTTTCAGGCCACCTCAAATCCCCTAAATCCACAATTGCAGGCTGCCAAAAACTTATTGTTTCTGTGGAGCCCCAGAAACCTTGAGTGTCAGTGGTACGTAAACTCTGCCTGAAACTATGAGTATCAGGCACAGTTTACGAGTTCCCGAAACTTGTAGTTCCCGTAACGTTTCTAGATGACCAGGTAAGTGTTTTTTCCCCGTGTGAAACCGAGGTACGAGGTAGGAAATTGTTGTAGCGTCTGTCTAGGAGAGACTACCTGATGATGGAGTTACTTGCAGCTGAAGAAAGCGACGAAGCCCCGGACGATGGGGCGCTATCTGGGTCGGGAGATGATTTCGATATGTAGTTAGCGTTACATACCTTCTCCTGACCGTTTTAGGAAATTTTGATCTTAAGCCCTTATTAACCCCCACCCTCATTAAGGGTAATTAAGGTCCTTAAGCCTTAACTAGAATCTTCACCCTTATTAACCCCTTAATCTGCAACACTCAAGAGGAGGAGCAAAGGTGGCGACTTGATAGATCCCTAACCCGACCATTGGCGAATCACTATAAACCATATACTGTCCGATATTTCAGAGAGAAAACGCAACTTGAGATTAGGAAATTACACAAGTTGGTGTTCGAATTGGGAAAATACGCAGTAATTGATGGTCTAAAGGAAAATTACACAACCTTTCAGTCTCCCAGTAAAACACACAACATGAACTTGGCAGAGCTATTGACATCAATGCCACCATTTCATCATTGATATGCAATCAGAATGAATTCAAATCCTTCCTGAGTTCCTCCCTCAACTCCCGGTCTTTGTGGTGGTGGCCTTGCTCCTCACAAAAACAGACTGTACTTGATCTCGGATGAATTACCATCATGCAGGCACTCGCTTCAAGGCTTTCATGTAAGTCGAGCTTCCTCCACACTTTGCGTGGTGAATTGGTCTATGTTCCCTATGGGTCGCTGCTAGGCCTGCCTGATGCTTCCGGGATGCAACACAGAGTTTTTTCGAGTGGCCTGGAGTCCAACATGAACAGGCCTCCTTCCTCGATAACCGACGGTCCCGCTCCCGGGATTCTGACATCATCGTGTCAGGACATTGCTTACTAACTTACTAACTTATTCAATGGGCCTGATCGGGTGCACTAGAATCTCACGAGATTTTTTCCAATCTGGCGCAAATAAGAATCCCGTCCCTAAATTATTAGGGAATCCTTGGCTCAACTATTCAATGACGTCCTAAGCACCCGAGGTGGTGGACAAACTATTGCGTCTTGTTTGCCCGAGATTCTTGGAATTTCCAGGAGATCCTGGGTTCAGCTATAGAATGGGTTGAATATACCAAACCCATGGCTCTTCCGCCACCTCATTTCATCAACATTTGGGAACCCACTGTATTTCCCATTCTAGAGTGGTTTAGAGACGAATACTGTGTGAAACGCAAGGCAGATTCTTGAGAATGGGTTCTGATGCACCCGATCAGGCCCTTTTTAGTAAGTTAGTAAGTTAGTAAATTACGCACAGTCCCTGACACTGTGTTTTTTTGCGACAAAGGTCCAACCAGCATATCATTATTGTTTCATCTGAAGTTCCAACTGCGGGATCTATTTGTCATTGAGGACAAGTCGCGTATTTTTGTTGGTGGCTCTGTCAGACCAATTTACCAAGTTGTGTGTTTTTTCTCTGAATTTTTACCAAGTCGTGTAGATTTGATTTGAGGAATCCCAAGATTTATTGCACAGTATATGTGCCATGCTTATGGAAGTCACCCACTTTTTATAGAACGAGAGATTTCCATGACAGTCTGAAAATCCATTCACTTTGAGATCACACCGTGTCAGCGAAGATGCCATCGGAAACTTGAATGTGCGGATTGACCGCCATAGTGTTGGATCTTTTTCTCCAAAAGTTGGTCAAGTTGTGTGACTTTCACTTATTGGACAGTATATGTGTATGTGCCATAGGGGATGAACGCATCGGAATTTCAGGACAGTTTGCAACTCGATATAGGGGGGAACTTGCACGTCAGACAAAGCACACCTCCAAACTTTGGTCTGAAATTCCAACTGAATTGAAAGCTGACGATGGATGCCTCTTCTGAAGCATCTGGTTGGACGAAGGACAAGGGTATAAAACTTCTTGACTACAATGGTAGCTGCACTCCGTGTACGAGGCAGTCGGTCTGCCTCCTGTGAGCAACCGGAATACATACTGATCCAGATGATCTCTTGACTACAGTTCCTCATCGATATCAATTCCAGGGAATATCTTTGGCAAATCATCTCAAGGGGGGCCCCGGCTTCCTTCACCCCGGGGCTGGCCGCAGGACAGGCGGACTGACTTCTCTCTTGATAGGGTCGCTCGCCACCTCGGCACATAGCGCGGACACGCCGACTTATTTGCCTCTGGACGGGGGAGCTGGCCAGATTGTCGACAGAAAGAGGGACACAGGGACTGTGCTCTCTCTTGACCGGGGGGAGGAATAGCGGTTCGACGACGATGCGATGAGCGAGGCGGCTGTTGTCACTGGCGCGCCACCAGGGGTCAGAGGGCTCTGAGCGGGGGGGTTCTGTCGTGCGAGAGGTGAAGGCAGGAGCTGCAGAACGACGCCGTGACATACCTCCAGTCTCGGCTGGGGAGCATCCGGGAGGTCAGCCGAAGCTGGAGGCGGGCTGGGGGGGGGATGCTTGACCGGAACGCTTTCTAGGGCTGCCTGTATGTCACGGTCGATACCATAGGAGTTTCTGTGCCAATAAGTCCGCCAAGAGCCAGCGGTATGGCCAGGTGCCTACGAGATGGGGATGAGCCTGACGAGAAACTGGAGATTCGCAATCCCGGTAGCTACCCGTTCTGCGAGGGCCTTGCATATATCTCGCCGCGTGCAGCCCGGGCGGGCTTTGCCCCATATCACACCGCAAGCTATCAGCCACGCTCGGTCTCCGCCGGTGAACTTGAACCGGGAGCCCTGAATTCGGGTTACTACGCGGGGCGATGAGACGGGAGGCTGGACACAAACTTGGAAGACCGGAGGAGGAGGGTTCGGCAAGTCGATTTTCATCGGCGGATGTCGACTGCTGAACGAGGCACGGGGAAAAGTGGATCGTATACATTAAAACAAGAAGTCACGGGTTCGTCAGGTGATGTCTTCCCAAAGCGGACGCTGAGACTTTTGTGTGGACACGGAAAAGACGAACTTAAAGCGTGTCGGGCCAGACATCGAGGCGGCTACGCTGGACGACATAAAAATGGTTCCTGAATCAGAGTCCTAGGGGTCCCGGTTTTGTCAAAAAGAAGAAAGAAAACGCGGTACTATTCGCGACCGGGATATCGGCCACCTTAGCATTTATACCTATTTCTCCGACGCAACATCAGCTGTATACACGAACGAGTGTGCTGGAACAGAGGCAGGCATTCCACAAAGAGTTCTATATATTTTTCTCGAATTTAGATGCAGTACGGATGAAGCGGTGGGTGATTTTATTTCGGCCCACACTCCCAACATCAGCAAATAGGGGGAAACCGGCCATCCCGCCAATCATGTGTCGTATGCGGAAGCCCGGGGTCTTGTCATTTGGGAACGACACATTGATGCTGTAGGTGATATCCGATATACTTGGGGTGTACTTACAAGACATGGGATGGGGTGAATTTGGGGGCGGAACCACTGCCCTAACCCGCTACATTGCAGATTCCGGTTAAACCGGCCGCTCACCAGGACCACCCACGGCGGCGGCCCAAAATGTGTTCTATATAGCTCTATGATGAGCATGTCAGCATATTAGGCCACTTATCTAACCGCTGGGATGGCACCAGCTCCCCAGAAAAATCCAAACATATTGGATACCAAGTCTCCGCCGCTTGGGGTAAAGGGCAACGATGAGAAGAGATGTCGCCGTGAAAAGGATTCAGACACACACCGAGTTTGAGTGTTACTTCTCTTAATCGCTCTCAAAAAAGCCAGAGACACCCCATTGATTGGCTGCTTGCTATAGACGTTGCCAGCGTGAGCCAGAGTCCAGAATGGAGGCAAGCCAAAGGTGGGTTCATAGCGAGAATACAGGGCGCACATAGATGCTGTATTTAATTAGGGACTGTTCCTCAAAATGCTGCGAGTATAACGAGCCCATGAAGTCCCAGAAAGATGGAGATTTGGCAGAGATAGACGAAGGCGGAGGTGAGTCGGAGTTGTCCTAAATAAGAAAATAGTGATCGGTCATAACCTTTGGTTGAAATTTGGTATACACCATCCTTAGAGGTCCCATTGCCTCCCCCAACATACTCAGACATAAATCAACGGCTCGACTCTATGAGAGGCAAGTGGCCGGTCTCCCGTTTGGCCGGATTCCTGGTCGAAAATAGTACCTGAACCCGAGGTCGGGTTCGGTTCGGGAAATCCCCCGAACCACGGTCTGAACCCAGGTCCGGTTCATTTGGGTTCAGAACAGGCTCAAACCCGAGAGAAATTCCCACCCACTGGACAGGAATCTTGGGGTGTCCAGAGTGAGGTTATGAGATGAGGGGGTTCCGAGTCAATATTGGTGCCAGTAGATAGAACTGCAAACATCCGGTCAAGACGACTGCCCTTGTTTGATGCTACTTATGATTCTACCCCGAGTTCACGTCGCTTTACGACTTGCCGATTGGTCACCCCCGAAAAAACACCCATTGTACAAAACCCCCGTGCACCTTTTTTTTGCGGCGCGGTTACTTACGCCGGCATCTTAGCCGCATTGTACGTGCTGCAGCCTTCCCGACGGCCGTTCTCAGTTCTGACAGTGGGGCTCATAAGCGGTACCGCTGTCGACAAATTTCACATGCAGCTCAGAACCCGGGGGGAAGAAAAACGGGAGACTTCATCACGACTACTTACATAAGCCGAGAGCACCCAAAATGCTTGGGTAATCGTTTCGTGTCACGGGCTTGTGCACAGCAGCATCGGCGCCTGCACCAACACGCAGTGCAAACGCAGTGCTCCCCGAAGTCCAATGCGCCACTTGCCCCCCGAAGTGCTCGCAGAAATACTTCGATAGGCCGAAATATTTCCGCCAACCGACACGTCCAGGCAGGGTGATGAGGCTACTTCGAGATGCTTTGCACCGGAGTGCGCAAACGCCGCTATCCATCATCCTGGAGCTTGACGGCGAGTTTGATGCACA
>JARJCP010000283.1:0-25675 GCA_029281795.1 Mycena crocata | reverse complement strand
TGGGAACAGTTGCTTATTCCCCAAGTTTCAATCATCTTACTCGGTTTCACAGGGCGTGTAAGCTTAACCAACTCCAACCACTGCGCTTCAAGCCAAACAATGTCTGCTTCTGGCCGAGACAAAGTCCGGTTGAAATCTGCCAAAAGTACGTCAAAAGCCGCCGGCAGGGCGAGCAGGGCGAGGCCTCCTTATCGTAGTGTCTGCCAGTTCAGCTGTGCTCGTCAAGATGGCCAGGTAAGGTTATATAGTTGTCCGGACTAGTTCGCTTCTCGTTAATCGTTATCAGTGCTTGTTCCTCGCAATATCCTGGTGGAGCAGATTCAGGCTGTGATGAGCGCATCCGAGACGCCCACTGTGTCGCTTCTCTTGCTGTAAACACCCGTTCTGGTAACCTCATGCAATTCAGATTCAATGCGCATCGTTTAACCGTAATTTTGGGACAGAAACCAACGGTGATTCACCGTCTCTTTATTGGTTGATTGCTGGATGTAGGAAATATCGTACAGGGCAAACGGCAACGCACACGGTCTACACGGGCATGCGGCCAGTCGGCGGCGAAAAGCCGCGTTCATCGTAGGCTTCTCGGTTCCCTTCGCTATATTTCCTCCGACGGTCATGGTTGTAGTGCGTTGTAAAGAAAGAGTTACTTCATTTCTTGCCCGTTATAACTGAATTTAATTTCTTTTGTATTTTACTTGTACCCGTTCGATTCCATTGCTCAACTTGTACAATCCACTTTGAGGATTTTTATCGTCGGGAACGCAAGGACTCTTACCGTGGGAACGACCAGCATGTACTCGTCGCAACAGTAATAGGAAGGAAATGGGCTTGAAAAATGTGTTGCAGTTGTATCTTGTACAGCACATTTCCCAAAGAAATGTGCTGCACTTCACGGAATGTGCTGTATATTGCTGAATGTGCTGCACATCAAAATGATGTGTGCGTGCAACTTGGTCTATCCTCTGGAGTCGATGGACTGCATATGTCGATGGGCTGTATACGACGATAAACAGGGGGGCTGGGAATTCAGTGGAATTGGATGGACCGGAGGTGGTTTGGGATAAAGAAGATAGATGACTGAGGTGCTATAGCTCTCGTAGCATGTTTACAGCTCTTTGCATATTTGATGACAGTCAGGAGAAAAAAAAAGAAAGAAAAAATTTGATCCAAACTTGGTTTGCTCATTTCTCATTCAATTCTTGTCCGTTTGAGCTGAAAATAGAGGCAATCAAGAGGGATTTTGGGGCCGTCATGTCCATACCCTATTAATTTCCCAATTCAAAGTTTCAAGGTAGGTCATTTTTCGGGTGTAACTGATGAATTTCACGCATCCGATTGGATCTTGTACTGCAGATTTCTGACCCATTTCTGGACGGTTTGCCTCGAAATCACAACCACATATGAGTCCCATGCATCATCCACCTTTCCATGTACCTGTCAGTATGATTGTGCTCCATATCTGTGTGCATTTTATGAATCTGTTGGCGGGCTTTCGGTGGCCCAGGCAAAGCCCACTGACATATTCACTCATTTGGTAAGATTCTGAAATAAATTGATAGTGAGTGCATCAATGCATTCTATCCATCAGGGAGTACTATACACATGTGGTCCCACTCTATTCAGCCCAAAGGCGATCAAGAAAGATGTGTTCCAAAATTGCAAGAATTTCAGTCCAATTATAGAAATTGAGGAAAGAGGATGTTTTCTCCCTCATTCCTTTGAATAATTGCATGGAACTGGGTGCGTATAGGAATCCCAGATGTTAGGAAGCCTTTGGTGTGTCTTGTAGTATGGTTATGTTGCACATTGGTGTGCACTACATGAATATGTTGGTGGGCTTTACCCTGGGCCACTGAAAGCCCACCAACATATTTACACAATGCACACAGATGTGGAAGACAATCATACCGACAAGTATATGGAAAGGTGGATGATGCATGGGGTTCCATATATGCTTGTGACTTCGAGGCAAACCGTCCAGAAATGGGTCAGAAATCTGCAGTACAAGATCCAATCGGATGCGTGAAATTCATCAGTTACACCCGAAAAATGACCTACCTTGAAACTTTGAATTGGGAAATGAATAGGGTATGGACATGACGGCCCCAAAAATCCTCTTGATTGCCTCCATTTTCAGCTCAAACGGACAAGAATTGAATGAGAAATGAGCAAACCAAGTTTGGATCAAATTTTTCTTTCTTTCTTTTTTTTTCTCCTGACTGTCATCAATTATGCAAAGAGCTGTAATTATCAGGTTCGTCGAAATCAAGTTTAATTAGGTTCGTCGAAATCATGCGGGCGCTGCTTACAGTATATGTATGCTTAGACTTACAGTATATGTATGCTTAGACTTACAGTATATGTATGCTTAGAAGTCTCTGTACGTACGTTTTCTCGGTCAAGCCTCTGTACGTTTTTTCGGTACTCAACAACGCGGGCCTCCACCCCGACCCCGAGGCGCATGTGGTCCGAGTCAAGTCCATCCGCATGCTGTTCCGCTGCGCCCACTGGCAGCGGTACGGCGATGCTCCTCCCGGGGGTGCCGTGAGTCCTGGATAGCGCTGGGCATGAGACGCACTTGAGGGGAGCGGTGATGAAATGTGGCGGGTGCGTTGACGGATGCTATGGTAATAATGATATGGAGGCGATGGACTGCATACGACGATAAGCAGGGGGGCTGGGATTTCAGTGGAATTGGATGGACGGGAGGCGGAGGGAAGGACTTTGGAGAGGTTTTTTTTTTTTTCAGAGCGGCCACGGGACAAGCGAGCAATCATGGTTGAACTGTTGTGATCACGAAAGGTCAACTACGGTTCAACTTCAAGCAATAAATTGAGATTTTCGATATTTTGAACAACTTTTATGCAGCGCGTAGCTATAAGACATAGATAGAGTTCGAATAGGATTCAACGCTCGACGATTGTAACACACACCAGATACTAGGATTGTGCACTGGAGAAATTGACATGACAAGACGATGACTATAGTGGGACCGGCGGAGGCGACTTTGCGGCGGGTCAGTTGAAGGGCGGGTGTCACCCGGATGAGTATGTTGGTGGTGTTGCGTTCACGACTCGTACATTTGCGGATGGCAGTCCCTCGGCGCTCCTTTGTGTTTCGTAATTTGTATGTAGCGGATAGGATAATTGAATGGAAAGATATACCCCCAAAATTCCACGCAATTTTCAAGATTCAGGGCAGTAGATAGACGTAAGTGATAGAGTCCGCTGTGCAGCTACTGACGATTATTCAACCAGAGACTTGACCGAGAGACGTACAGAGAGCGTTCGAGTTCAAGCAATAATTTGAGATTTTCGAAATTTTGAACAAATGATTTCGAATGAGATTCAACACTCGACGATTCCAGCGTCCGTCCCGCAAACCATCCTAGACCAGTGACTGTCTGTTGTATCGAAAGTGATACTCTATCGACAGTATCACTTTTGATACAACGGGCTGGATTCGAGCCTAAAACCATCCACATCCGGCTCGGAGTCGACGGTCGACCCGGGGCCGACTCCACGGGCACGATATGATACGATGGTGTCAATGAGCACGGAGGAACGAACGAACACCGCGGGGCGTTCCTTCGACTGCGCCGCTCGCATTGCACACAACGCCGGCGATGACGACGCGACGAGCATAAGAACTCAGCGCCAGCACGTGCGTGCATCAGGTGAAGGAAGAGGGAAAGGATAAATGCAGGGTTCCATGGAGCGCCGCTGCGACGATAGCACGAAAGACGAAAGACGAAAGCGGAGCCGCGGCGCAAATGACGGTACAGACCAGAACACTCGCCATGGAGCGGCATCGACTGTTATGCACTGGTGAGTTTGTATTAGTTTTCGTTACATACAGTGCCAGAACGAGAAGGATAATGGGGGAAGAGGAGGAGGGAAGGAGAGGAGAGGGCGAGGGCGAGGGCGAGGGCGAGGGCGAGGGAGTGACACATTATGGGCCATGACCCGCAGGCGGGAAGTTTGGGAGTGCGGGAATGTATGGATTGTGCGCGGATGGATGCAACTGGGCGGCCGTGAGGGAGAGGGCGGGTGGGAGACGAGAAGAAGGAGAGGGAAGCGGGGTATGAATGAGAGTGAGACGAGCTCACCTGGCGCGTGCTGCACGATCGCGATAGCGAGGTACGCCGTGCGCTCCTGCATCCCCGATTGCTGCGAGATTCATGTCGGCGTCATAGGCGGAAGGGAGCCGAAAGGAAGACCAACCTCCGTCATCCCCTGAAGCTCCGCCGATTTCAATACTGCCTGTGTCCGTGCCAAGAGTCGACGCCCGTGGCGCGCCGGGGGACAAGTGGCGGGCGAGGCAGATGGCGGAGGCGATGGACGACTTGCCACTGCCCATGCCGTTCGGCCCGAGGACCATGGTGAGGAAGGAAGGACCCCGAGCGCCGTGGAGCCGGGGATGCATCTAGTTTGTAAGTTACGAAACTCAGCTCTGGCTGTATAGAAGCGAAGGACGACTAGAGAAGAAAACGCACCCATTCCTCCCCATCCTCTCCTCTCCTCTAATCGTTCATCCTCGCGCGCATGCCCCTCCGCCTCTCCCCTCCCCGTCGCTCTTTCTCTTTACAGCCGTCTGTGCCCGTGCCCGTGCCTCGCCTTGCGTTCTTGTTCCCGTTCTGCTCCTCCGCATTCAGCACGCGCCGCCGTTTACAGTATCTTCTCAACATCTACTTTATCGTTGCCGCGACGAGATGCACCGTGTCCGTGGGTATCCCGTGTGCTGTCAGTGACATGCGAGCCCGGGGGTGACGCGGCCTGGCGGGCGGCTGGGGACGCTTGGATTTGAAGCGAGCAGGTAGGTTGCAGCTAGGAGTGGAGGGACGAGGAGCGGGAGGAAGGGCTGGTGGCGGGATGCACTGGACGTCATGGGTCGAAGGAAACCAGCGAAGCGGAGGTGAGAAGGGAAATTTATTGTCCGGCACTTCCCACGCGTCATCGATCGCCTCTGTTAGGGGTCGATTTTGCAAATTTCTTTCGTCGGCGAGGATTTGAACCAAGAGCGAAAATGATTATGACGTTGGTACTACATATAGGTTAGGTTTCTGCATGGGCAAAAGCCGCGGACACCGGTGTACGCCTCGAGGGCGGGCGCGCGTTGTGGGTTAAATAAACAGGGATACAGCAAGATGTTAGTAAGTATCCTTAGTATCGCTACCTTCTCCGATCCTGTGAATATCGCGTCGACCGATTTTTATTCATCATATCGCGCATTTCAATTTGACCTAGTTGCGATTAGCAAGACAGGGACGAACACAAGAATATACGCACAACTGCCACTATCAGTGCTGGCGGCTTCGCAGGTCTCTGGTCCATTCTTGAAGTACTCGATCGATGCGATAGTTTGCATGAGTGCCGAAGCAATGGCAGATGTTGAAAACATTTTGAAATATGGCATTCCGGGATTGCGGTACAGAGTCGGGATATCGAGAGCATTCAAGTTTAGTTGTTCGATTTTGTAAAATTCAGCTTTATATAACTCCCGCGACAGGATACTGAAAATTGCGGACTAACGAGGCCCGACTGTGAACAAACTGATGGTCCACGTTGAGGTAGATTTATTCTAGTGGTTGAAATCGTGCCGACTCGAAAGAGCGGCCAATCCCATCCCAACAACAACCTATCAAACTACAGAACTATAAAACCGTTACCTGCCTCAAGCTTTCCATCCAATATGTCTTCCCTGGCGGGCCTTTGACCTTTACGGGATAAATTATTCGGGGCGGGTACCGTACATTGTATCGGTACACTTAGCATTCTCATCCCGTCCGGATTGATCCAACTCGCACACAACAGACAGAACGCTATCCAACCCTGCCTGTACTTATAACTTTCGAAACGTACCCAGCCCTCCCGACTCGCGCACTTGAAATCTGGAAGCTCGATTGATCGAATGGTTCTCATCAAATAAATCTTGGTTTTGGTGTGGTCATTCATTACTGTACATACAGAATACAGACTTGACTTGTTAGTTTATCATATATCATATCATACCTTCCGTCCGTGCCCGCCAGCAGCGCAAGCGCAAGTGCAGTGCAGTGCGAGTTGATTCACGTATGAGTACTTATATTATAATCTATAAGTGATCCCACTCACCTCGGACATTCAAGACAACTAACGCCCTCACGCTCCGAGCGCGCAACCCGACACGAAACCTGCGACAGAACGAACGAGTCAATTAATTCTCCCTGCCACATGGAGCTCGAGTTGATTCTCATACGGCATTGCACGAAGACCCGCCGCTCACCTGCGTGTACACCGTGTACTCCGTGTACTGTACTTGCTCCTTCTCCTCGAATGTTCTTCTTCCCCGATTCGGATTCGGATTCGCCGCACGCACGCGCCGATCCGCTCGGTCGGCGCACGCGCCGATCCGCTCGGTCGGCGGTGGGCGCTCGCTCTGAAACGACGAGTTGAGGTGAATGTGAATGAGTTCGGTCTCGTCTTGTCTTGTCTTGATCTGAACTCGAACTCGGTCCTGCTTGGGCTCTAATCAGAAGAATCCAACAGAACGTCACGGTGCCGAATCAACCAACATACCCATACCCGGCCCGCGACAGCAACGCAAGAACACTTCCGACTCGGAGTTGGATCGATGCCTAGAAGAGGAAGAAGAACAGAGTGTAACTGTGTAAGCAAGGCAAGCGAGTAAATCAAAACCAAGGACAATTTGACGGCTTGGAATGGCATACCTCCGGCGAGTAACGTTTGAACCAGATCTAATTGGAGACGACGTGGAACTGAGCTGAGGTGTAAACAGCGCGACAAGTGGTGAGGAGGGAGGACTTTAAACGCGCGCTGCGTACCTTCACTACGAGACATCGTCATTTCGGGGTAAACAAAGTCAAACTGCATTGAACCGACATACCTGCAGCTTGGGTCCAGAACGCGCCGAGGAACGCTCTGTGGCCTTGTACCGATACTTGCGGCGAGTGGCGGGTTCATCGAGGGCTGATACCCTTAGACTCGGTGAATATCAGGGGAATAATATCGTATCGCATCGTTTGGATGCTTACCTGTACCTTGAATCACATCTGCGATTCAACTCCTTCAACTCTTACTCGAGGTGCGGCACAGCGAGCGAGCGCGCGGGCGGGCGAATAACATCTTGATAATCGTATCAGAGGTGCGAGTAAGACCTGATGAATGGAACGAGGTCAACAAGAGCAGAGCTGAAGCAAACGAAATGAAAACTCACTGAAACTAGGGTGACGATGATTTGCGTTGGACTTGAACCGCGATCGAGTTTTGAAGCATTGAGGATGGTTCGATTCCATCAAGTGTGAGCCAAGACCCAATATAGCAAAGGCCGGCTGGGCGTTCGCGTCAAGATCATCTGCCAGCGACCGAGTCCAAGGCATCTTAAACAGTATGGAGGACGACGGCGGTCGCAGTAGCGGGTATGGAAATAACAACAGTGATGGACAGCATTGGAGTCGAATCTAACGGTATAAACGGCAGTTAGTAAAAGTCGAATTGAAAGAAATGAGTGTTGCGCACGGAGTAACAAGTACTGAGCACTCGCGTAAACCCCAACCCAAACCGAAGAATCAAGATCCTGCGCCTCAAATCGAATTCCCCCTTGGATAAACGTTAATTGGACGTTGACATTTGAGGAGAATAGCGATACTCACTCAGAGTTGTATGCCGACCGGCAATAGACAGCCAGACATTCATTGGTGGTCGGATGTTGTATGGTGTATGGTGGCGCAGGTTCGCGCAGCGAGGGAGCTGTGATGAGACCTATGAAAAATGGGGGTAGGTGAGCATATATTCACGACCAACAGGAAACCACTCACGTTGAGGTCGAAGCGAAACAGGATCCAAGTCAGCTGACAGAAAACCTGTCTCCGCTTTGGATGCACATTCAGCCTGAGGAAAGAAGCACGGCAGAAAGAGGAAAGTCTTACCAGGCAGGGTGACCAGAACGAAACAGGGTGTATTGGGTAGACCTAGTAGAGTAAAGGAGTCAGTGGTGGTGATGAGGGTAAGAAGAGAAAACACACCTCTGATGCCAACACGTCATCGTGGGAATCTCGGCATCTAATGCCGAACACAAGCCGGGCAGTGTTCAAGTCAAACGTTGGCGCATCACTCGACGGAGCAAGGGCCGTGAAGGAAGTAGCCTTGATAGAACTATCACGAATAATTTCTCCATAGTGAATGGGCAGTCGAATTGGGATAGGGGCAACATAGGGGTGATGTGGGGGGGAAAGTCCGTGCGTAAATAGCACAGCGTGCGCAGCTTTAAGTATCTGTTTACCAAAGGAGTTCCGGATGAACGGAGAAAGTTGCAGGCCCGAATGATAAGTAACATTGTGTCACCTTCGTGGATTCTGACAAGCGAAGTGAAAAAAACTGGGCCCAGAACATACTTATCCGTCCATCCGGGCTCACAAGACCGGGGGCCCTCATAGTCGTAGCTACGTTTTGTGGGAGAATTTTTCAGAGGGTGACAAACACACCCGGAGGAACTGTGGGGCCGCAATTAAGCGAAGTGCGCAAAGTCGGACCTGAAAATATTCGTAAGTGTGTGTGAGCGGGGGATAGAGGCCTACGTACAGCAGTTCCGTGACGTGGGTTTGCACCCGACGGTATCGGGACGCCAAGACATTTTTCCGAGCGCATCACCGCTGCGAAAATGGGAATGAGCGGATTTTGCGAAATGCGTAATTAGAATGTTCCTGCGCACAAATGCGCACCTATTAGCAGTCCACAAGGCATGGATACACATTTATAAAAACATTCCGAGGTAAAAGTTGGCCGAATGCCCAGGGCACCCCTGTATAAGCGACATAGGGTGGAAAGATGCAGAATTGAATGCGGACTTCCTTCCGCTCCTACCGCGTTGAAAACATCGCCAAAATACGCGGTGTAACGACCGCAGTTGATGGTAATGATCTGAAATGATGGAGCCAAGTAGCGAGCCTTCTAGACCCGGTTTTCCGGAAATTGCGTGAAACTGCCGTTGGACCTATTCCGTCAACCCTGGCGGCGAGATAGCGCCGGATTAGTGTTGTAATACTCGAGTAATACCCCGCCACGCCTTTTGAAAAGCACCAGCCAGGGGACCCAAGTCGCAAGGAAACCAGAGGTCGTGGAAAACGTCAATATCAGTGATTTTCCCCGTTTTGGATTTGGGAGGTTTGAACTTTTTTGGAAAATCAATGATGCCGTCAAATCATTACGTAATCACTTCCCGCATATTTTCGGCGTCTGTGCACCCACCACGCTGACAAGTCAACAAGTCCCCGCATCTATTTGACACCATTGAGGCCACTCCAGCCGTGCGGCAAAACCTGTTCCAATGGAATCAAAACTCGCACCCAGCCACCATCGAGACTCGGAAATTGTTTAGTTTTGCCTTGTGGATTTCTCAAATGGCCTGTTTCATATGTGCATATCCTACTTGTCTTGGGGAAGCTGATAAGACCACAAGCCACCCAGGGTTTTCCCCTTAAACAGTGCCATCAATGGCCTGCAAATCAATGCCAATCTACGGGATTGGCCCCACATTTTCCCGGTGCTGTCACTTATCCCATCTCGTGGGAATCTCGATTCAATGGCTGTCGATCCGATGTTCCGCTCCGTTCTCAAATCTGCTCAAACACAATGAACGTGCACTGGGTTCGGAGTAACATCCTTTCGGTGATATCATTGCGGAAATTTCCGGTGAACTTCGAACTTAAGCTTTTTTCGCCCAGCCAAGTCGTAAGGCCTGTAAGAATTGGAGTGAACTCTGGATTCACAGGCTGCTTGAGGCTGTTGCGTAAACCTGCACCTCTTGCAAACACGTTGTGTTTTTGCCGAGCACCGAGGTCTGCCGAGGTGCATATCTCCGATCGCTTAACTGTTTGTCAGATTTTATGTACGTTACATTACCGTAACCAAGCACTTTGGTTTCGTACCACCACCATCCCCCCACATCTTCCCCGCCACTGTTCTCCTGCCCCTTCACAAAGCATCTCGGGCCACAGTTTCACACGTGGAATGATGCAACATTTAGGCCCTGAGACAGCACTGATGGGTCGTGGGACGTTCAGGTACGTCGCCACTTTTTCTTGCATTTTGATCCCATCTTTACCCATTTTTTCAGAATTTTTGCTGCCGGAGGGTGGCTGGAGGCCAACATACCGGTCGAACTTCAAAGCAGTGTATCCACGCAAACGTTGGTGTACCACGCGTCCGCAAGTCACTGCACGGCGACAGCGTTATGTACGGCACGGCGGATGAAGATTCCGCACACAGGGTCGAATTGCACGTATATCCCCATTCGTAATCACACTTTTGACAGTATACTGGCGGCTTTTTTGTCAGAATTTTGCCGCCGGAGGCCAACACCCCGCTACGACCTCAAAGTACCGTATTTCCCCAACCGCCAGCATCTCGCGCCCACCTGCGAGCCGCCGCGTAGCGGCGGCGGAAGCAATTACACGACGTATCGAAATCCCGCGAGCGGGCTTAACTTCGGTGTGTCTCCCCATTTGGATTTACATTTTGGCGTTACACCGATGCCTTTTTTTCAGAATTTTTGCCGCCGGAGGCCAACACCCCGCTACGACTTCAAAGCACCGTATTTCCGCAACCGCCAGCATCTCCCGTGCACCCGCGAGCCGCCGCGTAGCGGCGGGGGGAGCAAATACGCGACGTATCCAAATCCCGCGAGGGGGCTCAAATTCCGTGTGTGTCCCCATTTGGATTCACATTTTGACGTTATGCTGCCACCATTTTTTCAGACTTTTTTGCCGCCGGAGGCCAACGCCCCGCTACGACTTGAAAGCAACATCTCTCCCTAAATGATGTGATCCCATGTGCCACTGCGAGCCGCCGCGGAGCGGCGGTGGAAGCAATTACACGATGTAATGAAATCCCGCGAGCGGGCTCAAATTCGGTGCGTGTCCCCATTTGGATTTGCATTTTAACGCTATGTTGACACCATTTTTTCAGAGTTTTTTTGCCGCCGGAGGCCAACACGCTGCTACGGCTTCAAAGCACCGTATTTCCCCAAACACCAGAATCTCCCACGCACCTGCGAGCTGCCGCGAAGCGGCAGCGCCGGATGGAACCGATTACGATTACACGACACATCGAAATCCCGCGAGCGAGCGGGCTCAAGGGATTCTTTGCCCGTACGTTGTCATTTTCGCTCCATTTTGATGGGTTCTGAAGCCCTTTTTTACGGGAATTTTACCGCCGGAGGCCAACATGGCATGGACTTTCAAATGCCGGATCCCCAGGCTCTTCGTTGCGTCCTGAGCTCTGTACAGCGCCGGCGACATCGTTTACACGAAGTATCGAGATCCCGCGACCAAGGATTTTTATTCACCTGGGTCTGATTTTCCTTGCATTTTGACGCCGTTCTGAAGCCCTTTTTTAGATTTTTTTGCCGCCGGAGGCCAAAGAGGCGTAGACTTTCGATGCATCGTGTCCCGCGCTCCCCGATGTGTTGTGTATGCTGAGCAGCCGCCACATAGCAGCGCCAAGATCGATCACACTATATATCTCGTTCCGCCGAGTGGGGTTTAAATCCCAGGTGAGTTCCCATTTTCCTTTCACGTTGGCATCAGTTTCCCTGCTTCAATTGCGCGCGCGTACCCCGACTTGCTGCGCAAACACCACTTTTCCAAAAATCGATTTTTGGCGGCCCCGCGAGGGAGGTTTCAAGACCAGTGAGTAATACTTCAAGTTTCATTCTTCTCTGAATAATCTGGTTTGTAGGTCATTTACAGCCCTTCCATCGGCACGCTGGCTTCGGATTCCATCTCATTTAACCCCCAAATTCAACCCCAGCGACGTGATCTTCGGCCCAGGTACGTCTTCTTTGCGTTCAAATACATCAATTACCTTCAAAATTCAACTGCACCCGTTCACTTTCCGCTTCACCGCTGCACTCGGGCATCTCGGGCGATGCCTAGAACCCACTTTTCCAGGGCGTTATTGCTGACTACATACTCTACGTTACGGCTATGTTGATCAGTAATAGTCAGTAATTCAACCCGTACATACTCCGCTCGCTTTTGAATAAAATCAATACAACTTCTGTGATACCCTTCATTTTCGTCACAAAACGATTGCGACTGCATTGAGAAATGAAAAGCGAAATTCCACCCTCTTTAGGGCCGGTCTATGGGTTAGATAGCAGGTTTTTTGAAGCGGCCTTCAATCTGCACGCCGGTTGTGTTTTGCGGCGGTTCTCATGTCCGTTCAACTCAAGCGAGCCCTTCAGAAAAATTCACACTTCATGTTCAACAGAGGATGCTCGACTGCAGCACTTGGAATATGCACAGAGTCAGCGGCCTGAATATAATTCTGGCCCTCGCTTTGACCGGGCTTTCAATATGGTTGCCGCCGGGCATCTCGGGCGAGAAACGAGGCAAATGGCTCAGAAATTTTGTTCGTAGGGGCCTCGAATAGAATCCGCTCAAATAAATGGTGAATTCGTAAAACACGGAGGAACGAACGAACGCAGACCGAACTTCGGGTTGGAAAGAGGCCTTCACCGTCGCTATTGACTGCGCCGCTCGCATTGCGCGCAACGCCGGCGATGCGACG
Organism: Mycena crocata; assembly: GCA_029281795.1. Classification (NCBI taxonomy): domain Eukaryota; kingdom Fungi; phylum Basidiomycota; class Agaricomycetes; order Agaricales; family Mycenaceae; genus Mycena; species Mycena crocata. The sequence goes on along the minus strand of JARJCP010000283.1, from coordinate 13,106 downwards.
CGACGCGACGAGCATGAGAACTCAGCGCCAGTGCATCAGGTGGAAGAAGAGGGAAAGGATAAATGCAGGGTCACGGTGGGACGCGCAACGATCGGACGAAAGCGCCGAACGGAGCCGCGGCGCAGATGACCATAGCGGACGCCACTTGCCATGGAGCGGCATCGACTGTTATGCACTGGCACTGGTGGGTTTGTGTTAGTTTTCGTCGCATATAGTGCCAGAACGAGAAGGCAGGAAGTTTGGAGTACAGGAATGGATGGATCGGATGGATTGTGCGCGGATGGATGGAACTGGCGGCGCGTGAGGGCGAGGGCGGGTGGGAGACGAGACGAAGGAGAGGGAGGCGGGGTATGAATATATGAATGAGAGTAAGACAGGCTCACCTGGGCGCGTGCTGCACGATCGCGATGGCGAGGTACGCCGTGCGCTCCTGCATCCCCAACTGCTGCGAGATTCATGTCGGCGTCATAGGCGGAAGAGAGCCGAAAGGAAGACTAACTTCCGCTGCTCCGATTTCAATACTGCCTGTGTCCACGCCATTTTTGATCAAGGAGTCGACGCCCGTGGCGCGCCCGATGATCTCGGGGGACCAGTGGCGGGCGAGGCAGATGGCACAGGCGATGGAGGACTTGCCACTGCCCATGCCGTTCGGCCCGAGGACCATGGTGATGAAGGAGCGTCCCCCGAGAGTCGTGGAGCCGGTGATGAATCTAGTTTGCACGAAACGCAGCTCTGGCTGTATAGAAGCGAAGGACGAGAAGATAAGAGAAGGAAACGCACCCATTCCTCCCCATCCTCTCCTCTCCTCTTATCGTTCATCCTCGCGCGCATGCCCCTCCGCCTCTCCTCTCCCCGCCGCTCTTTCTCTTTTCAGCCGTCTATGCCCGCGCCCGTGCCTTGCCCTGCCGTTCTTGTTCCCGGCTCCTCCGCATTCACGCACGCGCCGCCGTTTACACTATCTTCTCAACATCGACTTTATCGTTGCCGCGACGAGATGCACGTCCGTAGGTATCGATTATCCCGTGCGCTGTCAGTGACATGCGAGCCCGGGGGTGACGCCGCCTGCCGGGCGGCTGGGGACGATTGGATTTGAAGCGAGGAGTTACGTTGCAGCTAGGAGCGGACGGACGAGGAGCGGGGGGTAGGGCAGGTAGCGGGATGCATCGGACGTCATGGTCGAAGGCAAGGGAAATTCATTATCCGGCAACAAATTTGATCTTCTCACGCGTCATCGATCACCTACGTTAGGGGGCAAAAGCCGCGGACGGATTGCGCCGGTGTACGCCTCGGAGGGTGGGCGTTGTTGTGGGTTGAACAGGGATACAGCAAGATGTCACGGTTATCCCTGGTATCGCTACCTTCTCCGATCCAGTGAATATCGCGTCGACCCGTTTTCCATTCATCGATCGCACATCTGACCTAAGTAGTCTTGATTAGCAAGAAAGGAAAAAAGAATACAAGAATAGACGCAGTACCAGTCGCTATCAGCGCTGGCGGCTTCGCAGGTCTCTGGTCCATCTTTAAGGTATTTAGTGGGTGTGATTCTTTCTTTGTATGGGTGCCGAAGCCGCTGGCCGATACTGAAACCATTTTGAAATACGGGGATTGCGGTACACAGAGTCTCTGAGTCCGGATATCGTCAGTACTTATCGAATGCGACGTTCTTGTAAGAGTCAGCTTCATAACTACTGCGACAGAACACGGGAAGTAGTGAACTAATTTAAACGAGTCCTTGGAGTACTGTACGCCGGCTGGTGGCCCACGTTGAGGTAGATTCAAGTGGTTGAACATGTGCCGGCTCGAAAGAGAGGCAATCCCAACATAACAACCTATGGATCCGGAGGCACGGAACTGTGAAACCGTTACCTACCTCTCCATCCAATTTGTCTGCTCTCAAGGGCCTTTGACCTCTCCGAAGTTCGAAATATCTTATTCGAATCAGGATATGCATCCGCCCTGGTACATCGCACCAGTACATGTAGTACTCTCATCTCGTCCGGATTTATCCAACTTGCCCACGATAAACAGAACGCCATCCAACCCCGTACTTATAACTATCGACACGTACTCAGCCCTCAGCCCTCAGCTTTCGCACAGTTGAAATTCGAAAGCAAGCTCGATTGAATGGTCGTCATCAAGTAAATTTTGGTTTGGTCATTACTGTACATACATCGTTTATTATATATGTACATACAAACTCGCCTACTTTATCATATATTATATATCACACCTTCCGTCCGTGCCCGCCAGCAGCGCAAGTGCAAGTGCAGTGCAGCGCGAGTTGATTCACGTAAAGTACTCATATTATAATGCCACCCACCTCGGACCCGGACATTCGACTCCCTCACTCACTCACCTCGTCCCTCCTGTACCACATACCCACATACCACCCCGGAACCAGAGAGTCCAGCCAGCCACGCTCCGAGCGCGCAACCCGACACGAAACCTGCGACAGAACGAACGAGTCAATTAATTCTCCCTGCCACATGGAGCTCGAGTTGATTCTCATACGGCATTGCACGAAGACCCGCCGCTCACCTGCGTGTACACCGTGTACTCCGTGTACTGTACTTGCTCCTTCTCCTCGAATGTTCTTCTTCCCCGATTCGGATTCGGATTCGCCGCACGCACGCGCCGATCCGCTCGGTCGGCGCACGCGCCGATCCGCTCGGTCGGCGGTGGGCGCTCGCTCTGAAACGACGAGTTGAGGTGAATGTGAATGAGTTCGGTCTCGTCTTGTCTTGTCTTGATCTGAACTCGAACTCGGTCCTGCTTGGGCTCTAATCAGAAGAATCCAACAGAACGTCACGGTGCCGAATCAACCAACATACCCATACCCGGCCCGCGACAGCAACGCAAGAACACTTCCGACTCGGAGTTGGATCGATGCCTAGAAGAGGAAGAAGAACAGAGTGTAACTGTGTAAGCAAGGCAAGCGAGTAAATCAAAACCAAGGACAATTTGACGGCTTGGAATGGCATACCTCCGGCGAGTAACGTTTGAACCAGATCTAATTGGAGACGACGTGGAACTGAGCTGAGGTGTAAACAGCGCGACAAGTGGTGAGGAGGGAGGACTTTAAACGCGCGCTGCGTACCTTCACTACGAGACATCGTCATTTCGGGGTAAACAAAGTCAAACTGCATTGAACCGACATACCTGCAGCTTGGGTCCAGAACGCGCCGAGGAACGCTCTGTGGCCTTGTACCGATACTTGCGGCGAGTGGCGGGTTCATCGAGGGCTGATACCCTTAGACTCGGTGAATATCAGGGGAATAATATCGTATCGCATCGTTTGGATGCTTACCTGTACCTTGAATCACATCTGCGATTCAACTCCTTCAACTCTTACTCGAGGTGCGGCACAGCGAGCGAGCGCGCGGGCGGGCGAATAACATCTTGATAATCGTATCAGAGGTGCGAGTAAGACCTGATGAATGGAACGAGGTCAACAAGAGCAGAGCTGAAGCAAACGAAATGAAAACTCACTGAAACTAGGGTGACGATGATTTGCGTTGGACTTGAACCGCGATCGAGTTTTGAAGCATTGAGGATGGTTCGATTCCATCAAGTGTGAGCCAAGACCCAATATAGCAAAGGCCGGCTGGGCGTTCGCGTCAAGATCATCTGCCAGCGACCGAGTCCAAGGCATCTTAAACAGTATGGAGGACGACGGCGGTCGCAGTAGCGGGTATGGAAATAACAACAGTGATGGACAGCATTGGAGTCGAATCTAACGGTATAAACGGCAGTTAGTAAAAGTCGAATTGAAAGAAATGAGTGTTGCGCACGGAGTAACAAGTACTGAGCACTCGCGTAAACCCCAACCCAAACCGAAGAATCAAGATCCTGCGCCTCAAATCGAATTCCCCCTTGGATAAACGTTAATTGGACGTTGACATTTGAGGAGAATAGCGATACTCACTCAGAGTTGTATGCCGACCGGCAATAGACAGCCAGACATTCATTGGTGGTCGGATGTTGTATGGTGTATGGTGGCGCAGGTTCGCGCAGCGAGGGAGCTGTGATGAGACCTATGAAAAATGGGGGTAGGTGAGCATATATTCACGACCAACAGGAAACCACTCACGTTGAGGTCGAAGCGAAACAGGATCCAAGTCAGCTGACAGAAAACCTGTCTCCGCTTTGGATGCACATTCAGCCTGAGGAAAGAAGCACGGCAGAAAGAGGAAAGTCTTACCAGGCAGGGTGACCAGAACGAAACAGGGTGTATTGGGTAGACCTAGTAGAGTAAAGGAGTCAGTGGTGGTGATGAGGGTAAGAAGAGAAAACACACCTCTGATGCCAACACGTCATCGTGGGAATCTCGGCATCTAATGCCGAACACAAGCCGGGCAGTGTTCAAGTCAAACGTTGGCGCATCACTCGACGGAGCAAGGGCCGTGAAGGAAGTAGCCTTGATAGAACTATCACGAATAATTTCTCCATAGTGAATGGGCAGTCGAATTGGGATAGGGGCAACATAGGGGTGATGTGGGGGGGAAAGTCCGTGCGTAAATAGCACAGCGTGCGCAGCTTTAAGTATCTGTTTACCAAAGGAGTTCCGGATGAACGGAGAAAGTTGCAGGCCCGAATGATAAGTAACATTGTGTCACCTTCGTGGATTCTGACAAGCGAAGTGAAAAAACTGGGCCCAGAACATACTTATCCGTCCATCCGGGCTCACAAGACCGGGGGGCCCTCATAGTCGTAGCTACGTTTTGTGGGAGAATTTTTCAGAGGGTGACAAACACACCCGGAGGAACTGTGGGGCCGCAATTAAGCGAAGTGCGCAAAGTCGGACCTGAAAATATTCGTAAGTGTGTGTGAGCGGGGGATAGAGGCCTACGTACAGCAGTTCCGTGACGTGGGTTTGCACCCGACGGTATCGGGACGCCAAGACATTTTTCCGAGCGCATCACCGCTGCGAAAATGGGAATGAGCGGATTTTGCGAAATGCGTAATTAGAATGTTCCTGCGCACAAATGCGCACCTATTAGCAGTCCACAAGGCATGGATACACATTTATAAAAACATTCCGAGGTAAAAGTTGGCCGAATGCCCAGGGCACCCCTGTATAAGCGACATAGGGTGGAAAGATGCAGAATTGAATGCGGACTTCCTTCCGCTCCTACCGCGTTGAAAACATCGCCAAAATACGCGGTGTAACGACCGCAGTTGATGGTAATGATCTGAAATGATGGAGCCAAGTAGCGAGCCTTCTAGACCCGGTTTTCCGGAAATTGCGTGAAACTGCCGTTGGACCTATTCCGTCAACCCTGGCGGCGAGATAGCGCCGGATTAGTGTTGTAATACTCGAGTAATACCCCGCCACGCCTTTTGAAAAGCACCAGCCAGGGGACCCAAGTCGCAAGGAAACCAGAGGTCGTGGAAAACGTCAATATCAGTGATTTTCCCGTTTTGGATTTGGGAGGTTTGAACTTTTTGGAAAATCAATGATGCCGTCAAATCATTACGTAATCACTTCCCGCATATTTTCGGCGTCTGTGCACCCACCACGCTGACAAGTCAACAAGTCCCCCGCATCTATTTGACACCATTGAGGCCACTCCAGCCGTGCGGCAAAACCTGTTCCAATGGAATCAAAACTCGCACCCAGCCACCATCGAGACTCGGAAATTGTTTAGTTTTGCCTTGTGGATTTCTCAAATGGCCTGTTTCATATGTGCATATCCTACTTGTCTTGGGGAAGCTGATAAGACCACAAGCCACCCAGGGTTTTCCCCTTAAACAGTGCCATCAATGGCCTGCAAATCAATGCCAATCTACGGGATTGGCCCCACATTTTCCCGGTGCTGTCACTTATCCCATCTCGTGGGAATCTCGATTCAATGGCTGTCGATCCGATGTTCCGCTCCGTTCTCAAATCTGCTCAAACACAATGAACGTGCACTGGGTTCGGAGTAGAACATCCTTTCGGTGATATCATTGCGGAAATTTCCGGTGAACTTCGAACTTAAGCTTTTTTCGCCCAGCCAAGTCGTAAGGCCTGTAAGAATTGGAGTGAACTCTGGATTCACAGGCTGCTTGAGGCTGTTGCGTAAACCTGCACCTCTTGCAAACACGTTGTGTTTTTGCCGAGCACCGAGGTCTGCCGAGGTGCATATCTCCGATCGCTTAACTGTTTGTCAGATTTTATGTACGTTACATTACCGTAACCAAGCACTTTGGTTTCGTACCACCACCATCCCCCCACATCTTCCCCGCCACTGTTCTCCTGCCCCTTCACAAAGCATCTCGGGCCACAGTTTCACACGTGGAATGATGCAACATTTAGGCCTGAGACAGCACTGATGGGTCGTGGGACGTTCAGGTACGTCGCCACTTTTTCTTGCATTTTGATCCCATCTTTACCCATTTTTTCAGAATTTTTGCTGCCGGAGGGTGGCTGGAGGCCAACATACCGGTCGAACTTCAAAGCAGTGTATCCACGCAAACGTTGGTGTACCACGCGTCCGCAAGTCACTGCACGGCGACAGCGTTATGTACGGCACGGCGGATGAAGATTCCGCACACAGGGTCGAATTGCACGTATATCCCCATTCGTAATCACACTTTTGACAGTATACTGGCGGCTTTTTTGTCAGAATTTTGCCGCCGGAGGCCAACACCCCGCTACGACCTCAAAGTACCGTATTTCCCCAACCGCCAGCATCTCGCGCCCACCTGCGAGCCGCCGCGTAGCGGCGGCGGAAGCAATTACACGACGTATCGAAATCCCGCGAGCGGGCTTAACTTCGGTGTGTCTCCCCATTTGGATTTACATTTTGGCGTTACACCGATGCCTTTTTTTCAGAATTTTTGCCGCCGGAGGCCAACACCCCGCTACGACTTCAAAGCACCGTATTTCCGCAACCGCCAGCATCTCCCGTGCACCCGCGAGCCGCCGCGTAGCGGCGGGGGAGCAAATACGCGACGTATCCAAATCCCGCGAGGGGGCTCAAATTCCGTGTGTGTCCCCATTTGGATTCACATTTTGACGTTATGCTGCCACCATTTTTCAGACTTTTTGCCGCCGGAGGCCAACGCCCCGCTACGACTTGAAAGCAACATCTCTCCCTAAATGATGTGATCCCATGTGCCACTGCGAGCCGCCGCGGAGCGGCGGTGCAATTACACGATGTAATGAAATCCCGCGAGCGGGCTCAAATTCGGTGCGTGTCCCCATTTGGATTTGCATTTTAACGCTATGTTGACACCATTTTTTCAGAGTTTTTGCCGCCGGAGGCCAACACGCTGCTACGGCTTCAAAGCACCGTATTTCCCCAAACACCAGAATCTCCCACGCACCTGCGAGCTGCCGCGAAGCGGCAGCGCCGGATGGAACCGATTACGATTACACGACACATCGAAATCCGCGAGCGAGCGGGCTCAAGGGATTCTTTGCCCGTACGTGTCATTTTCGCTCCATTTTGATGGGTTCTGAAGCCCTTTTTTACGGGAATTTTACCCGCCGGAGGCCAACATGGCATGGACTTTCAAATGCCGGATCCCCAGGCTCTTCGTTGCGTCCTGAGCTCTGTACAGCGCCGGCGACATCGTTTACACGAAGTATCGAGATCCCGCGACCAAGGATTTTTATTCACCTGGGTCTGATTTTCCTTGCATTTTGACGCCGTTCTGAAGCCCTTTTTTAGATTTTTTTGCCGCCGGAGGCCAAAGAGCGTAGACTTTCGATGCATCGTGTCCCGCGCTCCCCGATGTGTTGTGTATGCTGAGCAGCCGCCACATAGCAGCGCCAAGATCGATCACACTATATATCTCGTTCCGCCGAGTGGGGTTTAAATCCCAGGTGAGTTCCCATTTTCCTTTCACGTTGGCATCAGTTTCCCTGCTTCAATTGCGCGCGCGTACCCCGACTTGCTGCGCAACACCACTTTTCCAAAAATCGATTTTTGGCGGCCCCGCGAGGGAGGTTACAAGACCAGTGAGTAATCCTTACAATTTCATCTCATTTAACCCCAGCGACGCGATCTTCGGCCCAGGAACATCTTCTTTCCGTTCAAATACATCAATTACCTTCAAAATTCGACTGTCTGCACTCATTTTCAGCTTCACCGCTGCACTCGGGCATCTCGGGCGATGTCCAAAATGCGCCAGAACCCGTGTTACCAGGGCTTTATTGCTGACCCATTACTCTACCGTACATTACAGCTACGTTGGTCAACTTGGTCAGTAATTCAGCCCCGTAGCCAGTCTCGCTTTTGAAATCAATACATCTTTTGTGATACCCTTCATTTTCGTCACAAAACATTGCGACTGCATTGAGAAATGAAAGCGAAATTCCACCCACTTTAGGGCCGGTCTGTGGGTTAGATAGCAGGTTTTTTCAAGCGGCCTCTAGTTTGCACGCCGGTTCAAATTTGCGGCGGTTCTCTGGTCTGTCCAACTCAAGCTCGCGGTTCAGAAAAATTCACGCTTCATGTTCAACATAGGATGCTCGACTCCAGCACTTGGAATATGCACAGAGTTAGCGGCCTGAATATAATTCTGGCCCTCGCTTTGACCGGGCGTTCAATCTGGTCGCCGCCGGGCATCTCGGGCGAGGAACGAGGCAAATGGCTCAGAAGTTTTGTTTGCAGGCGCTTGAGAAACGATGGAAACCCGCGAAGAAGGACTTTGGAGAGAGGTTCTTTTTTTCAGAGCGGGCATGGGACAAGCGAGCATCATGGTTGAACTGTTGTCATCACGGAAGTTCAACTACGGTTCAAGTTCAGGCAATAAATTCGGAGGCGACTTTGCGGCGGGGCAGTTGAAGGGTGGGTGTCACCCGGATGAATATGTTGGTGGTGTTGCGTTCACGACTCGGACGTTTGCGTGCATTAGGTGGAAGAAGAGGGAGAGGATAAATGCAGGGTGTGAAGCGCCGCTGCGTAACGATAGTACGCGGCGCAGATGACCGCACCGGACGCCACTCGCCATGGAGCGGCATCGACTGTTACATGTATGCACTGACACTGGTGGGTTTGTGTTAGTTTTCGTCGCATACAGTGCCAGAACGAGAAAGGATAGTGGCGGAAGAGGAGGGGTCCGGGGGGAAGGGAAGAGGGCGAGGGCGAGGGCGAGGGCGACGGAGTAGAGCAGGCATTATGGGCCACGACCCGCAGGCAGGCAGGAAGTTTGGGAGTACGGGAATGGATGGATCGGATGGATTGTGCGCGGATGGATGGAACTGGGCGGCGCGTGAGGGCGAGGCGGGTGGGAGACAAGACGAGACGAAGGAGAGGGAAGCGGGGTATGAATGGTAGTAAGACAAGCTCACCTGGGCGCGTGCTGCGCACGATCGCGCAAGCGAGGTACGCCGTGCGCTCCTGCATCCCCGATTGCTGCGAGATTCATGTCAGCGTCATAGGCGAAAGAGAGCGAAAGGAAGACTAACCTCCTTGAGCACCTTCCGCTGCCGATTTCAATACTGTGTGTCCGCGCCAAGAGTCGACGCCCGTGGCGCGCCGGGGGACCAGTGGCGGGCGAGGCAGGTGGCGCAGGCGATGGAGGACTTGCCCGCCCGTGCCGTGACGTTCGGCCGAGGACCACGGTGAGGAAGGACCGTCCCGAGCGTCGTGGAGCCGGGGATGAATCTAGTTTGTATGACGAAACTCAGCTCTGGCTGTAGAAGCGAAGGACGAAAAGAAGCAGATAGGAGAAGAAAACGCACCCATTCCCCCCATCCTCTCCTCTCCTCTCCTCTTATCGTTTCCTCGCGCGCATGCCCCTCCGCCTCTCCTCTCCCCGTCGCTCTTTCTCTTTTCAGCCGTCTGTGCCCGTGCCTTGCCTCGCCTCGCCGTTCTTGTTCCCGTTCTGCTCTCCGCATTCATGCACGCGCCGCCGTTTACACTATCTTCTCAACATCGACTTTATCGGTGCCGCGAGATGCACCGTGTCCGTGGGTATCCCGTGTGCTGTCAGAGACATGCGAGCCCGGGGGTGACGCGGCCTGGCGGGCGGCTGGGGACGATTGAATTTGAAGCGAGCAGATAGGTTGCGGCTAGGAGCGGGAGGTAGGGCAGGTAGCGGGAGGCACTGGACGTCATGGTCAAGAAAACCACTGGCGAAGGTGATACGGGAATTTATTATCCCGAAACAAATTTGATCTTCCCACGCGTCATCGATCACCTACCTTAGGGGTCGATTTCACAAAGCACTTTCGTCAGCAAAGATTTGAACCAAGATGAAGATGATCATGACGTTGGTACTACATATAGGTAGGTCTCTGCATGGGCAAAAGCCGCGGACGGATTGCGCCGGTGTACGCCCCGAGGGCGGGCGTTGTTAATGTTGTTGGTTAAACAGGGATACAGTGTTATTCCCGATCCAGTGAACATCGCGTCGACCCGTTTTTTCATTCATCGATCGCGCATTGACCGAGTCTGGATTATTTAGCAAGAGAGGAAAGAACACAGAAATATAAGTCGCTATCAACGCCAACGTGTCCATTCCTGAGGTACTTGGTTGAGTGCCGAAGTAATGACAGATGTTGGGCAGATGTGAAAACATTTGAATACGGGATTGCGGATGCGGTACACAGAGTCGACGTCCGCGTATCGTGAGTATCGAGCTGGACGTCTCGTAATTCAACGTCAGACAGAAAGTGGCGAACTAACGAGGCCCGACTGTGAACAAACTGGTGGCCCACGTTGAGGTAGATTTATTTCAGTGGGTTGAACATGTGCCGACTCGAAAGAAAGAGAGCCCAATCCCAATCCCATCCCCACACCGACCTAGGGAGCCACACACCTGCAAAACCGTTACCTACCTTAAGCTTTCCTGCCAATTTGTCCTGCCTAACGGGTCTTTGACCTTTACGGGATAAATTATTCGGGGCGGGTACCGTACATCCTATCGGTACATTTATTTCATCTCATCCTCGGATTTATCCGACTTGCCCGCGCTACACATAAGGCTATCGAACCCTGCCTGTACTTATAAATACCGACATCTCAATGTACCCAGGCCTCAACCCTCAGCTTTCGCGCACCTGAAATCTGAAAGGAAGCTCGATTGAATGAATGGTGGTCATAAAATAGATTTTAGTCATTACTGTACATACAGACTTGACTTGTTAGTTCATCATATATTATATCATACCTTCCGTCCGTACCCGCCAGCAGCGCAAGCGCAGTGCAGTGCGAGGTAATTCAAGATCAAGTACTCATAATCTCACCAGAATCCCACTCACCTCGGACCCGGACATTCACCTCCCTCACCCACCGGACATAATACATCCAAGTCAAGTCAACCAACACCCTCACGCGGAGAGCTCCGCCACGCTCCGAGCGCGCAACATGAAACCTGCGACAGAACGAACGAGTTGATTAATTCTCATATGGAGCTCGAGTTAATTGATTATCATACGGCATTGCAGGGAGATTCGCTCACCTGCGTGTACTCCGTGTACTCCGTGTACTTGCTCCTTCTCCTCGAGCTCGGACGTTCCTCTTCCCCGATTCGGATTCCAATTCGGCGCACGCGCGGATTCGCTCGGGCGGCGGCGGGCGCTCGCTGTGAAACGATGAGTTGAGTTGAGTTGAATGTGAAGAAACAACGAGTTGAGTTGAACGCGTCTGGTCTTGTGTTTTCTTGTCTTGATCTGAACTCATTCGGTCTTGATCTGAACTCGAACTCATTCATTCGGTCTCTAATCCAGATTCTTCAGTCAACCAATGAGTAACCGTTCGCAGAATGTCACGGTGCCGAATCAACCAATATACATACCCATACCCGGCCCGCGACGCGACAGCATTCGCGGCAGTCGCGAGTCCGCGAGTTCGATTGATTGACGCCTAGAAGAAGAAGGACCGAGTGTATCTGTGTAAGCAAGGGAGTAAATCAGAACCCTTGGAACATACCTCGCGGCTAGTAAAGTTTGAACCAGATCCAATTGGAGTTTGGAGACGACGTGGATCTGATCTGGGCTGCGAACACAAACAGCGGGACGAGTGGTGACGAGGGAGGACTTTAAACGCGCACTTGAAACGCGGGTGCGTATGGTACCTTCACTACGAAACATCGCGTACCTCCACTGCGAGACATCGAATCATCAGCCGTCTTCAAACCGCATTGTGCATTGAACCGACATACATGCAGCTTGGGGGCATCGCAGCCGGAATCTTGTCGAAAGAATAGAATTCTAACCGGGTCTCGAAGCCAGTATTACCCCCATATCGACGCCGTAAATTCGGAGTAATTTGGACGATCTCCAATGTGCGTTCGTGAAAGATCCTGCTGGATACCGTCAGGACATCAGTACCATAACGCGAACAGAGATCTAGAGGCTATACATACCTCTTCGAGTTCGAAGCAGGTTGGATATTGAATCTGCGGACTAAATCAGTCCGTAATGAGTCTTCGGAACGCACGAAGGAACCACACACCTTCCTGCACTGGGGATCAATCCAGCTCGCGGTACCTCCGAGGATCGCCCGTCGACTCGGAGGGCGGTGTCCCGACCCGACACACGCACTCTCTCTCTCGCTGCTAATCCGATAATTGTACGATTCGAGTGAACGAGTCGTAGGGCACAGGAAGATCTAACAGAAACAGAAACAGAGTCAGCGAGAGTTTAGAGTGAAAGGTTGTAAGCTACCAAAAATATCCACCTTGCAATGCGAGCGACGAGTTCGAATTCTTGAGCACTCGGGAGGAAGTTTGGGCGAGGATAGGTTGGCTCGGCGGGTATATTGATGATTATTCCGTTGAACGGAGTAAGACCTATATGTAAAGTCAACGAGAGTCGTAAGCAAAATAAATTGACAAAATGAGGATAATACCTCACAATATCGATTCGGCTTTGGACGCCAGCGCGAGGGACGGAGATTGAATTAACTATCCTTTCGGTTTCGGGCTTGGAGCGACTGAGTTCTTAGAGATATGCGAACGAGATCTATCTAATCGAACCAAGTAAGTAAGTAAGGGGTCAAAGTGCAAAGAAATCCGGACGCACAGAGGATAAGATGAGCTTGAAGATACATTCAGTTTTGGGCGAGGACTGGTATTGAGACTGTGACTGGTTGTGAATGATTTCGGCGTTGCAAAGCGATCGGGCGGGCGGGTAATACCTTGGTGCGCGTAAGACCTCATGAATGGAA
>JARJCP010000282.1:0-28053 GCA_029281795.1 Mycena crocata | reverse complement strand
TCTGAGCCGTCGTTCTGGCAGAAAAAAATTGTCTGCAGGCGCGCAGGCATGTATACGTTGTTTTCAAATCATGCAGCTTGAATTCAGGCCCAAATCGCGATAGGTTCAACTCAGGCGCGATTGTAGTTGAAAATTGATCTATTTTGTTTGTCCCGGATTTTGCAGCGTTACGTTGTGCTTTTCCCGCTCCGCCTCCGAGGCTTCGGCACCTCGCATTTTGTTTCCACAGTAACCCTTCCCTTGCGTTTCCCGGAGATGCATCAGAACCTGTGTGCAAATCTTTCAATTGTGTACCTATTTATTTTAACCTCACGGCTCATTGCTTAATTTACCCCATCTCGGGACATATGCCGTTCTACTTGAAAATCTGAACGCGTCATTGACGCCATGTGTCACAAGACCTCCGATGGGATATTATTGAACTTGTCCCAAAGAGGCCAAGTTGATCAAATGTTTGGATTCCGGATCCAATGCTGTTGGTTGCTTTTGACCTAAATTGTGCTTCACAATGCTACATTTGCGCTAATATTATGGCATAGTACTGCAAATTTTTCTGGGATTTCATTCTCAAGCATGATAGAGTTCAAAACACAAGTTTTGATTTGGAAAGAAATTTATTATTGAAAGAGTTCAATTTTGAATTACCAGCGCAGAAGGGATGTTATTAGACCCAGAGGTTCATAATCAGGCCCAAGTTAGCACGCAATCCCACGGCACTCCATAGGGGCACTGCAATCTGGAATATAGGCTCAGTCAGAGAAAAGAATTAATGTGTCGGGGATCCGGATGAACACGATATTAATAGCTGTTAGCGGGAGCAAAGGGCATGAGGCGCCGAGGAAATAAGCGAGCAGTGCAACCCGTGTTGTGGTGTAACCATCCACAGGGGTGGACATGAGGCGGAGAATCACAATTAAAGTTATGCCGAGATGTTGAATGTTTGATGCACAAACCAAACAACAACAACACTCGCCTCTTTCTCTTATACCACAACCATCTCCGCTCATTTTCTCCCTCCCTTTCTCCTTCGCACTCTCAACACAACCTCTCTCCTTCTGGCTCACATTAAACCTCTGGACCTTCCTGGCAAGTTCAACAACATTCAGCATGCCCTCGACAACTTCAACAATGGTCTCCGCTGACCTTTGCATGTCTTAAGCACCGTAAGTTTTCTTCTGCCCATTTTCAATTTGCCACAAACTCATTCCCATTTAGGCATCGCCTCTGAACCAGTTCATTCACCGTGTCACGCGCTGTTTGACGACAACCTCGAGCACCAACACCGGCGATGACCGACTCGACCCAGTTCACCGCGCACCTGGCTCATCGGGAATCCGGGGTTCGGCTCACCACTAGCGTCATCGAACACGTGTAAGTTCAGTATCATGATCGATGAGTACCCACGCTGACATCCATACAGAGTTGAATCCAACCGTCGGCGACGCGAGGCGGCGCGCCACGGATTTTTCGTTGCATTTTCTGAGTTCCCGTGTCGAGTAAGTTAATCTCGGTTCACCGTGGATATTTTGCTCATCTATCAACAGATATCTTGCTTTGTATAAATGCGATGCGGCGCGCAATTTTTTCGAATTCCCGCCACCGGGATTATGTCTTCAAGGTATGTTAATTGAGTCCATTCCCACCGCTATCCTCGCGCTCAACGATTCAACAAGACTTATCCGGCAGCGGCGGCGCGTAGCGCCACTTACGAAAGTTTTCTCGCTCCGCCGAACAAGGTTACCCGTTCATTGTGCAAGCTTGACGCCGGGTGTACCGGCGGCGCGTAGCGCTGCGCTGGAACTTTTTATTTGAAGTGTCGGCTTCCCCGCGAGCGGTTAAGGTACTTAATTTTCCCATCTGTGTACCCATTCTTTTACTTACTCAATCTTAGGTTCAACTACATCTGCGGCGCGTAGTGCCGCCCCGCAAAGTTTTATTCAAGTTTTGGACTTCCGCCGAGCAAGATTGCACTGCACGTCCCGTATACAAGCTTGGCTACGCGCCGCCGATCCGCAAATTTCGATTCCATTTTTGGAATTCATTCAGTACAAGGTATGTTTATTACTCTATGCCATCGGTACCTTCATACTCAACAATCTCCCAGGACTGTGCCCTTGATCATGATCCTGGCGGCGCGCAGCGCCGACACGCCAATTATTCTTCAACCTTGTCTTCGATGTTGTACAGGTCTACCCCCCGGGACAGAGCGGCGCGAAGCGCCGCCTCGAAATGTTTGTTGGATATTCGGGCTTCCGCCGAGCGGCCCGGCGCGTTCAAGATTCGCAAGTTTTCATTCTTCAAAGGCCATCTGTTCTAATATACTTTCAGTTTACGTGAATTGATCTCTACGCGTCGGGCGGCGCGCAGCGCCGGCCCCAAAATTTTAATTCGATTTTTGGACTCCCCGTGAACCAGATTACGAGTTGACGGTTCGTTAACCTTCCTCATGCCCGTGCAGAAATCGATACTCATTCAACCCAGGATAGACTTATGCTCTTGACTTGAACTCGCGTCCCGCGCCGCTTTAGTCAACCGTCCTCAAGCCCGTCGCATGGATGTCATCTACGCCGGCGGCGCGCAGCGCCGCGTTCAAAATTTCGATCCGATTTTCGGTGTTCCCGCGAACGAGACAACTGGTTGCAGGTATGTTTCATGTTCAATCTATCCCTACCTTGTCGCTGACCTCTTTCCCTCAGCTTCATTACCTTGACACCCCACTGTTCAACTTCTGCTAGCCCTTTGACGCCGTCTCGACCCCCGTGCCGCCCCGCATACTTAAATTACATATTTCGTGTTCCGCCGAACAGCGTTTCATGTCCTTGGTACGTCTCATTCATTTGTTGTTCCCAACGCATCATTGACGCGTTTTTTGAACTTTAAACTTCCACGCGCCGCTCAAAAACTTCAACTCAATTTTTAGCGTTCCGCCGAACGGATTTACGCGTTCAAGGTATGTTCTATCTTGCGTCATAATTATAGCGCATCATTGACGCGTTTGGGAACTTCACCTTTGCGCGGACGTCCAGTTCTCGTTGTTCTTGAAAATCCTGGTGAGTCCGGTTGAATTATGGCCATGTGTAAACTCAAAAATTACTTACCAGCATCCTGTTCAAGCTCAAAATTTCAACCTTTCAACATTCAATTACGTGTTTCCACACGCGCCAAGTTCAATTTCAAACAAGGCCATGGCTCAACCAAGTCAACAACGCGTCGATAACTTGATTTCGAGTCCCAACTATAGCAAAGTTCAATTCTACGCGTCACATCCATTCCCCTTGCTGAAAACCCAAATTTCAAGTCTATTACAATTCGATGTGTATGTTCAATTTTATGCGCCGTATTCGTTTCCCGCTGAAGTCCTTCAATTCCGACGCGTGTAAGTTGAGTTTTACGCGTCATATCAGTTTCCCTTTGCTAAAAATTCCGTTCTCAAGTCAATTACCTTTAAATATGACGCGTAACTCCAGTGTTGCTCCCGTGCTTAATCTGACTCAAATGCTCTTCAAAACGCTCTAAAACGCGACTGAAAACGCGCATTTCAGCAGGTTCATTGACTCTAAATTTTCTCATTTTTCCCGCCATGTAATCGCCCATCGTCCCTCTTTTACTCTGTCTTCCGAAAAAAAAATTCTATTGTATTTTTTTTCTGCTGGATACAAGTCGAACCTTCACTATTTAAGCTTTCTGCAATTGATGCTCTGACCCGCTGATGCGCTGATAGGCGAGGTATATTGTGGTATTAGCTGTAAATGAATTTCGGCCGTAATGGGGCATGGCACATCCCGGGCGGGGGGCCCGGCGGCGGGGCCCAGGTGTACTCGTAGAGGCCCCAGGTAAGGATGAGGGCGGCAACACCCACGGCGTAGCGCACGCGGTGGTTTTGAAGGAGAGACATGGTGGGGGAAAGAGTGTGAGCAAGCTAAGCTGAATAGGCGTTCTCAGGGCCCATGATCCCTGTTATCCAGCAATATTCAATTGATCTCTTTGCCAGGGGCGAACGTGGAGATGCAGACGCGGAAGGACATGACCTGACATGTCCGCTGATCAGCGGTGATCTTGTCGACTTTGCGTTGCTGGGGTGATGGCGGGGTTTTTCCTGATTTTTCCCAGTGCGAGGAACGTCACTTTCAGTTGCAGTTGCAGCACTTCCATGTTGTCGCGAAGGGATCTTGAATGGCGAATACAGTCCATTTATTTCCAGTAGATACTTAACCCAGGCTCATTTCTATGGAGCGCGAATCGCGATGGAGTAGGAATCAATCATAACGCATGTCGCCTTCATCGTTTGTTGGGTGGGCGTTCTGGCACAGCGACCAGAAAAATCACAGATTGCGAGACCTTGAAAGGAATACAAACATCGGATTTTTGTTCTTTTGAGTGGCTGAAGCTGAGCGCTGAACTCCTGTTGCCGTTGCTTGTGAAGGTAAACTGGATCACTAATCCCGGGCCGCCCATCATTCCGGATCGCTACTGCTGATGGCAAAAATTCAAAATTGGGCAACGACTTGCAAAATGGAATCGTGTGCTGTCAATTCAGGCTGAATCCCTCCGGAGTTTTCTGTGATGTTCACCTCCACTAGTCTTATATCCCTATCAAAAATAACTAAGCAATCCGCTGAGTTGAAAAAATTGAATCGTCGTTGCAAGTCCATCAAGTGACAATTATAATATGCAACTTGAAGTCGAGTGATCTCAGAGCTGACTCTCGTGCTCTGGTCTCTGTGGGGACGCTAACGCCCCAGAAAAATTGGATGGTATGCAATAGGAGGCTATTAACGTTTCTACCGCCCCAAATTGTTTTCCCGGGCACCTTTTGCTGTAGTACGAGGGAGAAGCCTCAGGTCACAGTGATAATTAATTTGATGGCACGTATTTGCCGCAGCCACACATTCTGTATTTTTCGTTCATATTGCAAGCACTACCCTCTGGAAAAATGATCCAAGGCGGGAGCATAACTCTATCTTGCACGGGAAATGGTTTCAATCTTCCAAGAAATCAGAGCACGACAGTCAGCTCTGAGATCACTCGACTTGATGGACTTACAACGAGAATTCAATTCTTTCCACCCGGCGGATTGCCTAGTTATGTTCTGTAGAGATAGAGGAGTAGTATAGGTAAACATCATAGAAAACTACGGAGGGATTTGGCCTGAATTGACGGCACAGAATTACATTTTTGCACAGTTCAACAGTTCAACATTCTGCTTTCATCCCCGTTCAAGTGCTCCAAGCTTTGCTGCGCCAAGAGTGATTGGCAAATCGACCAGAATCGTTAACTTTGACATCCCCTAAAAGGTGGGTTGTAACCTGTCAGTTCCAAAGCAAGCACAGGGACTGAAGTATAGGCGGCGGGAAAATTTGAATGAGAGGAGGCACAAAGAAGTGTGGCGACATGGGAATTCAAACTCACGCCCCGAACTTTGGTCACATTGTGACGGAATGATCGGGGTGAATCAGGGTCCGGTATGAAAGGGCGGCATTTCGTGCTCCTGCCAAGCACTCAGCAACTCTGCCTGTTAAGACATCACAACATTGTGTTCGTATTTTGCCGCGACGTCGCTCGTTCGAATCTCGACAGATTCTTTTTTTTTTTCCCCGGCACGCTATGAGCAAAGCCCCACGCAGTGGGCCTCGCGGCGAGCAGAAGCTCCGTGCAGCGGGCCCAGCGGCGAGCGATAGGCCCCGCGCCAGCGGTCGGGGTCTGGGGTGGAAAACCCCAGCCGTCCGGGCCGGCGCCCGAACAAGTTCCCTTGAATCTCTATATTCCAGCTTCATGTGTACATAAATAACGCGAAGTACTCTGAATCTGCTTTTTTTTCGAGGTGCCGCATACCAAGCCATGCCACCATTGGACCCGGCGCGCAGAGCACCACCTTGTGGTGATCTGCAATCAGTCGCAGGGACCAATGGTGGTGTGGTTTTAGTGCGGCAGCGAAGAAAAAAAATGTCAAGCACCACCCTCTGAATGAGTTGGTGTTCATGCCCTCAGATACGCCGTCAGGCTAGAGGAGGGGGGTACGGGGGGAACACCGTTCCCCCCGGGAGAAATCGTGACGTTGTGACGGTCACGTGTGACCAAAGTTCGGGGCGTGGGTTTGGTCTCCGGCGACATGGGCTCAAGTCCTCTGAAGCCTGAGATAATGGAGTCTTGTAAATATCAGCGCATTGGCTTGCGACGTGTTGTGGCAGAAAAGTGAATAATAGCAAAACCAAGACGGGTCCAAGGACACTTTCAATCTTGACCACTTGATGCGAATCGTTCGAGTAGAGAGAGTCAAATATTTCAATTTGAGAACATAAGAAAGCATTCAAAAAAAATTGGCTTGAGGGTTGTGCTTCCGCGTCTGTGCTTCCGTGTCTTGAAATAACTCCGCACCATTCGCGAGAGAACAGGAATACGACATCGGTGCTGGCAAGAATGAAACAGCGAAAAGATACCCTGGTCTCCTTCTCGGACCCAACTCGGACCCACCAAAAATATCGGAGTCCAGTGTAAGCTACACATCCAGGCCCATACTTATCAGTTGTGTGGTGGACATATCAGAGGGGTTGAAGGGGTTGTCAGGCTGAAACGCCAGGTCAATGACAATTCCCGACCAAACAATAACACATAGTGATATGTGTGACTTGACAGGGATTACTCTTTCCTTAGCTCCTCTACCTTGTGTCGTCACCGCTGCTCACTGCGACCCCCGCCTGCGACTCGACGCGACGTGTCCGCGTCTTTTCCCACACTGCCCGCCTGCTCGCCCTCGCCTCCCGCAAACGCCTGCACTTTGTCTTTGCTATCTACGCCTGCTACTCGCCTGCTACTCTGCCGTCCGCTTCTCCACCACCCGCCGCGCCCTGACCCTCACCTCCACCGTGCTCCCTCCTGCTCCCTTCCACTTCCGTCCCGTCCTGCCTGTCCGCGCCCCTGCATCCTTCAAGTCCTCTGCCTCCCCGACTCCACTCGCCTCAAAGCCGCACATGGCCGAGCGAACGCAAGGTACGCCGCCGCCGACGTCTCGCATCACTCCCGCTAATCTCTGTCCCCGCCTCCCTCGCAGACTTGAGTACGCCCGCGGCACGATTCTTCCAGCGCTAACCGCGCCCCGCCGGTGAATTGTGTCCGAGTCGAGCGCCCCTGCGCAGCGCAACTCGACCGCCGTGCCGACGCGTCTTAACACGTCCCGCTCGCCTTGAACGCAGGCTGCCGCACCAGAGCCTTGCTTCCCGTGCATGCGGAGATCGAGTCTGGTCTCGATTCGGCGTGCGGGATCCGAGTCGCGGGGATGCCGAGTCGAGCGCGTGCGTCGCACCCCTCAAGCCGGGTCCCGACGCGACACCGTCAGAAATGCGCGAGTGACGCGCCGGATGTACCGACTCGCACGGAGATACTATGTACGGGGTGTAAGAAGTACATAGTTCTTGAATAAATTGGTTTGACACACGTACCTTTCGAATCGCTGAGTGTGATGCAGTCGAGTGACGGATGCGTTGGCATATTGACCTAAGAAACCAAGCTAGTCAGTGTATAATTCAAGACACTTTGAGGAAGTGAACGTACCTCGGTGAGTTGAACTCGTACTCACCACGATTGAAACTGGATGTATACTGAATGTCGCTGAACCTAACGATGTGTGGTCAATGATTGCGGACTTGAAATACGACAACAACTTACTTGAAACCCGACTGCTATTTAACCTATAGAGCACAACGGAAGGTAAGTAAGTCAGACTGAAGTGAAGGATAAGAGTAAGTGTACATACCTGACCTGGACGAAATACATCCCAACACCCACTAGTGCACTCTCTCTCGTCGTTCCAAGATCAAACAGACAACGGTCCGGATCCGAACCAACTGCGCGACGTCCCAAACCGAACCACACGAGGACCTGTCTCGACGAAGGCAAGTCAGTTACAAGAGAGATGCTAGTTAATAATGAAGGAACGTACCGTAGTAGTTCATCCGTAGCTGTAGCAACT
Organism: Mycena crocata; assembly: GCA_029281795.1. Taxonomy (NCBI): domain Eukaryota; kingdom Fungi; phylum Basidiomycota; class Agaricomycetes; order Agaricales; family Mycenaceae; genus Mycena; species Mycena crocata. Next base: position 20,087 of record JARJCP010000282.1, on the reverse strand, counting down.
AGAATCAAACCGAACGAGTCAATACTCGAACAATACCAAGTGAATACTGGATGCGAAGTACCTGGTGCTGGCCCCGGAATCGAAACCGAAACCGAAATTGAACCCGTCTCGTCTCGGGCATGAAAGCAAGTATAGTCTAATGCATGATAAGTAATACATACCTATGTGGTCGCGTTTAAGTTCTGAGGCAACGATCTCAATCTAGCAAGGCATTCAAGTCAGTCAATAGTTATTGAATCAAGACCGGAGTGTACTGACTCACTTCAATCGCAATCATAATAAGTACCCGTGTTCACTTTCAACAGCTTTCAATCAACCATGCGGTGACGAGGACCTAAGGACGAAGGTTCAATTGCAAAGTGAGATGGGTATGGAAGAGAAGGAACATACCTCCATTGAACCGGGTCAAGTTGTTGTTCACCGTTGAAGTACCTGACCTAAACGAAAAGTGAAGGAACGAATGAATCAGTCAGTATGTGAAGCATCAAGTATGTCGGAAAAAACCGATTTGCCTTATCAGGTCCTGACACGACCTGATGGGCTGACAGAACCTTGTCAGGTTGTATCAGCATTGTATGGGAAGACTTATCAGGTATTGTCAGGTCCTGGTCAGGTAGTGTCAGATTCCCCCACCCCAACACAATTTTTTTTACCTTGCATCACCTTAGACAGGGAGTAGCATATGTTCCCAATGTTCAATCAGCTCCAAAAAATCGAAATAATCAGTCCTACAGATGAATTAATGCATCCGTTAGGACAAACCCGGTGTGCCGAACACAGTACATTATTCTGTTGGTGTCCTTCCAACGTGAAACCACATCTTTGATTATTCAGTTCTTAGTTGAATAAAAATTAGTTTACATTCTGCAGTCAGTAACAATCGTAATACTCGTAGATAATTACTCACAAGGTAAGGAGATGAAGAACCACTGGCAGGACCTTCGAAAGAGGGTCAAACTGTTTTCACGACTGCGGGGAAATTGCCTGATCAGCTCTTATCAGGTATCGTCAGGCTGATCAGGTCCGTCAGGCTGATTGGTGCCGATAATGCATTTCTTACCCATATTGGCCTATGGAAAACCTGACGGGCTGAAGCAACCTGATATGCCCTGGGAAGACCATATAATGTAAATCGGTTTTTTCCGACATACTAATTCTGACTGACCAGGTAGTACCGAACTTGAACTCGAACATGCTATCTATCTGAGGGTCGGTCAGCAAAAGTCAATCCAATAAACTTAACACACACCTGAACCGAAAATCGAATACTACAGTTCCGGCGTTCGAATTCAACAACGATGCAGATGCATAGCTTCGACCTACTTGCAATGAACCAAAGTCAGTCAATAATCCTCGAACCGTAACTGAATCCGACGCACCTGGTTGTACATATGCAACCCCACTCCCATTGCCAGTGTTCCGTCCGTCCTTCCTTCCTTCAACCCTCCTTCAACGTCCAACCACATTCGCATGCTTTGAATTGAAGCAACGCGAGCGAACGACGAGACCTATGTAATCAAACAAAGTCAGTAAAGCTGTAACCAAGAAGTATTGAGAAATGGAGGAACGAGACGTACCGGAAGCCAGTCTTGAACTCCAAGCTTGGTACAGATGTTGATTCAGCTTGCTGATACATACATCGCGAGTGCGAGTGCGAGTCAACGCCGTCAAGACCTAGAGTCAACGCCGTCAACGCCGTCAAGCCCTGGTTCAAAAAGAAAGTCAGTTCGATTGTGATTGTAGCTCCAGAAATGAAGGAGACGTACCGAGTGCCGGTGCGCAATCACAATCCAACCACCCAACGTAGATTTGAAGGACAATTTGAGGGTGATTTTGCGGGCTGAGGCGGCGAAGTGGACGCTATAATTGAAGCGAGTCAGAAAGCTGATAGGAAGTCGAACGGGACGGGGCTACGCACCAAGTGGAACGAGTCAACCAAAGGGATCGAACTGGCAGTCTTGAGGACTCGAAACTGCGTTCTTGAACGCGGGTGTAAGGATCTAAGCAAACAGAGTCAGTAAAAATGAAGAAATCGAACGGAAACAAGCGCACTTTGATAGAATTGAGGCCCCGGCGTTTGAATCTGAAGCTGCGCGCTGGATGTGGCGCCGAAACGAGGAATTTTGAAGCCACTAGGGCAGTCTTGAACCAGGGAAACGAACTACTGAACGAGTTAGATAGGGATGAAGGATATGGGCGAATCACATACTACAGGATAGTCAAGACGTTGATGACTCCAATGCCGACGTTGAAGCGATTTTGAGGATGGTGACGGCGCGGAGCACTTGAAAATGGTGGGAGGAATCGAAACGAGACGTTCCGAGGGCGGTTGAATGTGTAGTTGTGGTTGTGGGCGGCGGCGGCGGGTGAGCGGCGATGACGAGGACTTGGGATGTAGCGAAGGATTAAGGAAGGAACAAGGTTTGAAGCGGGTATATACACCTAGTAGTGTACACGGTCGATATCGAAAGACTTGAGGTTGTGTCGGCGGCGAGGACAACGTTAGCGGCGGGGTCATGTTGAGTGGCGTGGGAGCAACGGCGGCGGCGAAGCACAATACCAGCGGCGCCAGTGACAAGCAAAGACACCGCAGGCATCGAGCATGTCGAAGTGGAGGGCAAGAGGAAGTGAGATGAGGGGAGTGGGTGAGAAGTGGGTGGTGGTTGGAATGAAAGATGTATTGGTGGGTCGCCCGGTACTTATACATTTCGGGAGGGCCCAGATCCTCGGGCGAGCTGTGTTCCCTGAGCAGAGGTAGGTTTAAAGTAGATGGCAACGCACCTAATGCCTGGGAACCGCGCGGAGAATCTCGCAACAGAGAATTAACCTCAACACCCTGGATTTGCGCTTCCCACACCATGCGCCGCCGACCGCTAAGACAACGCGGGGACCTTGTTTGGATACCGAAATAGATTGTGGATCCGAGTTTCTGGGAATCCGCGCGCTAAATTGGGCATATGGTGAATATTTTCAGAGATGTTGAAAACGAACCATAGGCCAAAAACGAGCGTTAAGGATGTGGAGGTTCGATATTTTTGGCCAGGAATGTAGTTCAACCTGAGAAAAGAGTTGGGGGAGATATTGGCGGGGTGACGAGGTAAGGGGTGCATGAGAGGATGAAAATAGCATAGGATGGTAAAATATCAATTTCGACTCATTCTCCGGGCTGTAGCCACGCACCAAGGATCCCCGCTCTAATTCCCACCGAGAGATCGCCGCTGATGGTTTCCATCAAGGGTCTTGTGGACCCGTGTTGGACCAATAGCTCGGAAATGGATTTCCGTCCATTTCGAGTTTGTTGGATCCCTGACTGCTGCCAAATGATTCTGACCCGCGGAGCCACTGCGGCGTTGCTAGGTAAGTTGATTTCAACCATGAGTTGAGCCCTGAAACCTGTGATAAGGGTCCTGTAAGAACAAACATCCTTTTTGACATACCGGCATTTGTTGAGACTGGAGATAGCTGAGTGCGGAAATGAAGCGCCAGGTATGTAGAGTCCATTAGTGAGAGAGCTATAATAAATTTGGCCGGGTTCGGGAGGGTGGTTGACCGGGTTCGAAAAATCGACATGAAAATCGGGAGCAAGAGGCGGCTTCCCAAATGGGTGGCGTTGAGTCGGTGGCTCGGACCGTGCCCATTTTGACAGCAGTGGCGGTGAAAATCAATCAATTTTGGTTGAATTTTGCGTCTGAGAGCGTCTGAGCCGTCGTTCTGGCAGAAAAAAAATTGTCTGCAGGCGCGCAGGCATGTATACGTTGTTTTCAAATCATGCAGCTTGAATTCAGGCCCAAATCGCGATAGGTTCAACTCAGGCGCGATTGTAGTTGAAAATTGATCTATTTTTGTCTTGTCCCGGATTTTGCAGCGTTACGTTGTGCTTTTCCCGCTCCGCCTCCGAGGCTTCGGCACCTCGCATTTTGTTTCCACAGTAACCCTTCCCTTGCGTTTCCCGGAGATGCATCAGGACCTGTGTGCAAATCTTTCAATTGTGTACCTATTTATTTTTAACCTCACGGCTCATTGCTTAATTTACCCCATCTCGGGACATATGCGTTCTACTTGAAAATCTGAACGCGTCATTGACGCCATGTGTACACAAGACCTCCGATGGGATATTATTGAACTTGTCCCAAGAGGCCAAGTTGATCAAATGTTGGATTCCGGATCCCAATCCTGCTGGTTGCTTTTGACCTAAATTGTGCTATTCACAGTGCTTACATTTGCGCTAATATTATGGCATAGTACTGCAAATTCTTCTGGGATTTCATTCTCAAGCATGATAGAGTTCAAAGCACAATTTTGATTTGGAAGGAATTTATTATTGAATGACTTCCGGGCTCGAATTACCAGCGCGGAAGGGATATTAACGGCCAGATGTTCATTGCAGTTAGATCTAACCTTGCGTCATAATTTCCACATCACTCCCCAGCTGTACTGCCAATATGGAATCCAGGCCCAGTTCAAGGAAGAAATGTTTCGGGCATCCCGGATGAGGATGTTATTAATAGCTATTTGGCGGGAGCAGAGGGCATGAGGCGTGAAGGGAATAAGCGAGTAGTGCAACTCGTGTTGCTGTGTAACCATCCGCGGAGGTGGACATGAGGCGGAGAATCACAATTAAAGTTATGCCGAGATGTTGAATGTTTGATGCACAAACCAAACAACAACAACACTCGCCTCTTTCTCTTATACCACGACCATCTCCGCTCACTTTCTCCCTCCCTTTCTCCTCCGCCCTCCCAACACAACCTCTTCATCATCTGGTCTCATATTACCTGTGGCCCTCCTGGGCAAGTTGGACAAGGTTTAACAAGCCACTTCGACTCTCGACAACTTCAACACGGTCCCCGCTGACCTTCGCAAGCTTTGAGCACTGTAAGTTTCCCTCTGCCCATTTTCAATTTGCCATAAACTCATTCCCATTTAGGTATGGGCATCTGAACCAGTTCATTCGGCCGTGTCACGCGTTGTTTGACGACAACCTCGAGCACCAACACCGGCGATGGCCGACTTGACCCAGCTCAGGATGACGATGTGCGCCTCCACCTCGGCTCAGCACCAGCCAACGGCGCCGGTACCTTCCCCCGAACACGTGTAAGTTCAATATTCTGTTATCGATGATGAGTGTTCAAGCAAGCTGACATCCACACAGAGTTGAACTTCCCAACCGGGTCGGCGGCGCGAAGCGGCGCGAAGCGGCGCCCCGCAATTTCGTTATATATTTTTTGAGTTCCTGCCGTCGGGTAAGTTTAACCTCAATTCATTGTCGATATTTTGCTCACCATACCAATCAGATATCTTGCTTTGTATAAATGCGATGCGGCGTGTAGCGCCGCCCCGCAATTTTTTCGCATTCCCGCCACCGGGATTATGTCTTCAAGGTATGTTAATTGAGTCCATTCCCACCGCTATCCTCGCGCTCAACGATTCAACAAGACTTATCCGGCAGCGGCGGCGCGTAGCGCCACTTACGAAAGTTTTCTCGCTCCGCCGAACAAGGTTACCCGTTCATTGTGCAAGCTTGACGCCGGGTGTACCGGCGGCGCGTAGCGCTGCGCTGGAACTTTTTATTTGAAGTGTCGGCTTCCCCGCGAGCGGTTAAGGTACTTAATTTTCCCATCTGTGTACCCATTCTTTTACTTACTCAATCTTAGGTTCAACTACATCTGCGGCGCGTAGTGCCGCCCGCAAAGTTTTATTCAAGTTTTGGACTTCCGCCGAGCAAGATTGCACTGCACGTCCCGTATACAAGCTTGGCTACGCGCCGCCGATCCGCAAATTTCGATTCCATTTTTGGAGTTCATTCAGTACAAGGTATGTTTATTACTCTATGCCATCGGTACCTTCATACTCAACAATCTCCCAGGACTGTGCCCTTGATCATGATCCTGGCGGCGCGCAGCGCCGACACGCCAATTATTCTTCAACCTTGTCTTCGATGTTGTACAGGTCTACCCCCCGGGACAGAGCGGCGCGAAGCGCCGCCTCGAAATGGTTTGTTGGATATTCGGGCTTCCGCCGAGCGGCCCGGCGCGTTCAAGATTCGCAAGTTTTCATTCTTCAAAGGCCATCTGTTCTAATATACTTTCAGTCTACGTGAATTGATCTCTACGCGTCGGGCGGCGCGCAGCGCCGGCCCCAAAATTTTAATTCGATTTTTGGACTCCCCGTGAACCAGATTACGAGTTGACGGTTCGTTAACCTTCCTCATGCCCGTGCAGAAATCGATACTCATTCAACCCAGGATAGACTTATGCTCTTGACTTGAACTCGCGTCCCGCGCCGCTTTAGTCAACCGTCCTCAAGCCCGTCGCATGGATGTCATCTACGCCGGCGGCGCGCAGCGCCGCGTTCAAAATTTCGATCCGATTTTCGGTGTTCCCGCGAACGAGACAACTGGTTGCAGGTATGTTTCATGTTCAATCTATCCCTACCTTGTCGCTGACCTCTTTCCCTCAGCTTCATTACCTTGACACCCCACTGTTCAACTTCTGCTAGCCCTTTGACGCCGTCTCGACCCCCGTGCCGCCCCGCATACTTAAATTACATATTTCGTGTTCCGCCGAACAGTGTTTCATGTCCTTGGTACGTCTCATTCATTTGTTGTTCCCAACGCGTCATTGACGCGTTTTTTGAACTTTAAACTTCCACGCGCCGCTCAAAAACTTCAACTCAATTTTTAGCGTTCCGCCGAACGGATTTACGCGTTCAAGGTATGTTCTATCTTGCGTCATAATTATAGCGCATCATTGACGCGTTTGGGAACTTCACCTTTGCGCGGACGTCCAGTTCTCGTTGTTCTTGAAAATCCTGGTGAGTCCGGTTGAATTATGGCCATGTGTAAACTCAAAAATTACTTACCAGCATCCTGTTCAAGCTCAAAATTTCAACCTTTCAACATTCAATTACGTGTTTCCACACGCGCCAAGTTCAATTTCAAACAAGGCCATGGCTCAACCAAGTCAACAACGCGTCGATAACTTGATTTCGAGTCCCAACTATAGCAAAGTTCAATTCTACGCGTCACATCCATTCCCCTTGCTGAAAACCCAAATTTCAAGTCTATTACAATTCGATGTGTATGTTCAATTTTATGCGCCGTATTCGTTTCCCGCTGAAGTCCTTCAATTCCGACGCGTGTAAGTTGAGTTTTACGCGTCATATCAGTTTCCCTTTGCTAAAAATTCCGTTCTCAAGTCAATTACCTTTAAATATGACGCGTAACTCCAGTGTTGCTCCCGTGCTTAATCTGACTCAAATGCTCTTCAAAACGCTCTAAAACGCGACTGAAAACGCGCATTTCAGCAGGTTCATTGACTCTAAATTTTCTCATTTTTCCCGCCATGTAATCGCCCATCGTCCCTCTTTTACTCTGTCTTCCGAAAAAAAAATTCTATTGTATTTTTTTTCTGCTGGATACAAGTCGAACCTTCACTATTTAAGCTTTCTGCAATTGATGCTCTGACCCGCTGATGCGCTGATAGGCGAGGTATTTGTGGTATTAGCTGTAAATGAATTTCGGCCGTAATGGGGCATGGCACATCCCGGGGGGGGGCCCGGCGGCGGGGCCCAGGTGTACTCGTAGAGGCCCCAGGTAAGGATGAGGGCGGCAACACCCACGGCGTAGCGCACGCGGTGGTTTTGAAGGAGAGACATGGTGGGGGAAAGAGTGTGAGCAAGCTAAGCTGAATAGGCGTTCTCAGGGCCCATGATCCCTGTTATCCAGCAATATTCAATTGATCTCTTTGCCAGGGGCGAACGTGGAGATGCAGACGCGGAAGGACATGACCTGACATGTCCGCTGATCAGCGGTGATCTTGTCGACTTTGCGTTGCTGGGGTGATGGCGGGGTTTTTCCTGATTTTTCCCAGTGCGAGGAACGTCACTTTCAGTTGCAGTTGCAGCACTTCCATGTTGTCGCGAAGGGATCTTGAATGGCGAATACAGTCCATTTATTTCCAGTAGATACTTAACCCAGGCTCATTTCTATGGAGCGCGAATCGCGATGGAGTAGGAATCAATCATAACGCATGTCGCCTTCATCGTTTGTTGGGTGGGCGTTCTGGCACAGCGACCAGAAAAATCACAGATTGCGAGACCTTGAAAGGAATACAAACATCGGATTTTTGTTCTTTTGAGTGGCTGAAGCTGAGCGCTGAACTCCTGTTGCCGTTGCTTGTGAAGGTAAACTGGATCACTAATCCCGGGCCGCCCATCATTCCGGATCGCTACTGCTGATGGCAAAAATTCAAAATTGGGCAACGACTTGCAAAATGGAATCGTGTGCTGTCAATTCAGGCTGAATCCCTCCGGAGTTTTCTGTGATGTTCACCTCCACTAGTCTTATATCCCTATCAAAAATAACTAAGCAATCCGCTGAGTTAAAAATTGAATCGTCGTTGCAAGTCCATCAAGTGACAATTATAATATGCAACTTGAAGTCGAGTGATCTCAGAGCTGACTCTCGTGCTCTGGTCTCTGTGGGGACGCTAACGCCCCAGAAAAATTGGATGGTATGCAATAGGAGGCTATTAACGTTTCTACCGCCCCAAATTGTTTTCCCGGGCACCTTTTGCTGTAGTACGAGGGAGAAGCCTCAGGTCACAGTGATAATTAATTTGATGGCACGTATTTGCCGCAGCCACACATTCTGTTTTTCGTTCATATTGCAAGCACTACCCTCTGGAAAAATGATCCAAGGCGGGAGCATAACTCTATCTTGCACGGGAAATGGTTTCAATCTTCCAAGAAATCAGAGCACGACAGTCAGCTCTGAGATCACTCGACTTGATGGACTTACAACGAGAATTCAATTCTTTCCACCCGGCGGATTGCCTAGTTATGTTCTGTAGAGATAGAGGAGTAGTATAGGTAAACATCATAGAAAACTACGGAGGGATTTGGCCTGAATTGACGGCACAGAATTACATTTTTGCACAGTTCAACAGTTCAACATTCTGCTTTCATCCCCGTTCAAGTGCTCCAAGCTTTGCTGCGCCAAGAGTGATTGGCAAATCGACCAGAATCGTTAACTTTGACATCCCCTAAAAGGTGGGTTGTAACCTGTCAGTTCCAAAACAAGTACAGGGACTGAAGTATAGGCGGCGGGAAATTTTGAACCAGAGGAGGCACAAAGAAGTGTGGCGACATGGGAATTCAAACTCACGCCCCGAACTTTGGTCACATTGTGACGGAATGATCGGGGTGAATCAGGGTCCGGTATGAAAGGGCGGCATTTCGTGCTCCTGCCAAGCACTCAGCAACTCTGCCTGTTAAGACATCACAACATTGTGTTCGTATTTTGCCGCGACGTCGCTCGTTCGAATCTCGACAGATTCTTTTTTTTTTTCCCCGGCACGCTATGAGCAAAGCCCCACGCAGTGGGCCTCGCGGCGAGCAGAAGCTCCGTGCAGCGGGCCCAGCGGCGAGCGATAGGCCCCGCGCCAGCGGTCGGGGTCTGGGGTGGAAAACCCCAGCCGTCCGGGCCGGCGCCCGAACAAGTTCCCTTGAATCTCTATATTCCAGCTTCATGTGTACATAAATAACGCGAAGTACTCTGAATCTGTTTTTTTCGAGTGCCGCATACCAAGCCATGCCACCATTGGACCCGGCGCGCAGAGCACCACCTTGTGGTGATCTGCAATCAGTCGCAGGGACCAATGGTGGTGTGGTTTTGTGCGGCAGCGAAGAAAAAAAATGTCAAGCACCACCCTCTGAATGAGTTGGTGTTCAGCCCTCAGATACGCCGTCAGGCTAGAGGAGGGGGGTACGGGGGGAACACCGTTCCCCCGGGAGAAATCGTGACGTTGTGACGGTCACGTGTGACCAAAGTTCGGGGCGTGGGTTTGGTCTCCGGCGACATGGGCTCAAGTCCTCTGAAGCCTGAGATAATGGAGTCTTGTAATATCAGCGCATTGGCTTGCGACGTGTTGTGGCAGAAAAGTGAATAATAGCAAAACCAAGACGGGTCCAAGGACACTTTCAATCTTGACCACTTGATGCGAATCGTTCGAGTAGAGAGAGTCAAATATTCAATTTGAGAACATAAAAAGCATTCAAAAAAAATTGGCTTGAGGGTTGTGCTTCCGCGTCTGTGCTTCCGTGTCTTGAAATAACTCCGCACCATTCGCGAGAGAACAGGAATACGACATCGGTGCTGGCAAGAATGAAACAGCGAAAAGATACCCTGGTCTCCTTCTCGGACCCAACTCGGACCCACAAAAATATCGGAGTCCAGTGTAAGCTACACATCCAGGCCCATACTTATCAGTTGTGTGGTGGACATATCAGAGGGGTTGAAGGGGTTGTCAGGCTGAACGCCAGGTCAATGACAATTCCCGACCAAACATAACACAGTGATATGTGTGACTTGACAGGGATTACTCTTTCCTTAGCTCCTCTACCTTGTGTCGTCACCGCTGCTCACTGCGACCCCGCCTGCGACTCGACGCGACGTGTCCGCGTCTTTTCCCACACTGCCCGCCTGCTCGCCCTCGCCTCCCGCAAACGCCTGCACTTTGTCTTTGCTATCTACGCCTGCCTGCTACTCGCCTGCTACTCTGCCGTCCGCTTCTCCACCACCCGCCGCGCCCTGACCCTCACCTCCACCGTGCTCCCTCCTGCTCCCTTCCACTTCCGTCCCGTCCTGCCTGTCCGCGCCCCTGCATCCTTCAAGTCCTCTGCCTCCCCGACTCCACTCGCCTCAAAGCCGCACATGGCCGAGCGAACGCAAGGTACGCCGCCGCCGACGTCTCGCATCACTCCCGCTAATCTCTGTCCCCGCCTCCCTCGCAGACTTGAGTACGCCCGCGGCACGATTCTTCCAGCGCTAACCGCGCCCCGCCGGTGAATTGTGTCCGAGTCGAGCGCCCCTGCGCAGCGCAACTCGACCGCCGTGCCGACGCGTCTTAACACGTCCCGCTCGCCTTGAACGCAGGCTGCCGCACCAGAGCCTTGCTTCCCGTGCATGCGGAGATCGAGTCTGGTCTCGATTCGGCGTGCGGGATCCGAGTCGCGGGGATGCCGAGTCGAGCGCGTGCGTCGCACCCCTCAAGCCGGGTCCCGACGCGACGCACCGTCAGAAATGCGCGAGTGACGCGCCGGATGTACCGACTCGCACGGAGATACTATGTACGGGGTGTAAGAAGTACATAGTTCTTGAATAAATTGGTTTGACACACGTACCTTTCGAATCGCTGAGTGTGATGCAGTCGAGTGACGGATGCGTTGGCATATTGACCTAAGAAACCAAGCTAGTCAGTGTATAATTCAAGACACTTTGAGGAAGTGAACGTACCTCGGTGAGTTGAACTCGTACTCACCACGATTGAAACTGGATGTATACTGAATGTCGCTGAACCTAACGATGTGTGGTCAATGATTGCGGACTTGAAATACGACAACAACTTACTTGAAACCCGACTGCTATTTAACCTATAGAGCACAACGGAAGGTAAGTAAGTCAGACTGAAGTGAAGGATAAGAGTAAGTGTACATACCTGACCTGGACGAAATACATCCCAACACCCACTAGTGCACTCTCTCGTCGTTCCAAGATCAAACAGACAACGGTCCGGATCCGAACCAACTGCGCGACGTCCCAAACCGAACCACACGAGGACCTGTCTCGACGAAGGCAAGTCAGTTACAAGAGAGATGCTAGTTAATAATGAAGGAACGTACCGTAGTAGTTCATCCGTAGCTGTAGCAACTAGAATCAAACCGAACGAGTCAATACTCGAACAATACCAAGTGAATACTGGATGCGAAGTACCTGGTGCTGGCCCCGGAATCGAAACCGAAACCGAAATTGAACCCGTCTCGTCTCGGGCATGAAAGCAAGTATAGTCTAATGCATGATAAGTAATACATACCTATGTGGTCGCGTTTAAGTTCTGAGGCAACGATCTCAATCTAGCAAGGCATTCAAGTCAGTCAATAGTTATTGAATCAAGACCGGAGTGTACTGACTCACTTCAATCGCAATCATAATAAGTACCCGTGTTCACTTTCAACAGCTTTCAATCAACCATGCGGTGACGAGGACCTAAGGACGAAGGTTCAATTGCAAAGTGAGAAGGGTTTGAAGATAGGTATGGAAGAGAAATAAATAACATACCTCCATCGAAACCGGGTCGAGTTCTTGTTCAAGGTTGAAGGAAGTATCTAAACTAAACGAAAAGTGAACGAACGAACGTCAGTCAGTATGTGAAGCATCAAGCACTAATTCTGACTTACCAGGCACTGAGATGAACTCGAACATGCTATCTATCTGAGGGTCGGCCAGAAAATCAATCCAATGAAAGCAACACAACCTGAACCGAAAATGAAAGGCTATAGTTCCGCGTTCCTCGAAATCAACAACGGCGCTATCAATAGGTATATAGATTCGACCTAAGTATGCTTGCAATGGGCAAAGTCCGTCAATAATCCTCGAACCGTAACTGAATCTGACGCACCTGGTTGTACATATGCAACCTCACTCCCATTGCCAGCATTCCTTCCTTCCTTCATCCCCTTCCTTCCTTCCTTCCTTCAAAATCCCATCCCCTTCAACGTCCAAACCATTCGCATGCTTTTGAATTGAATTGAATCAAGGCGAACGACGTTAGACCTACCCAATAATCAAACAAGGTCAGTAAAGCTGTGATCAAGAAGTATTGAGAAATGGAGGAACGAGACGCACCGGACGCCAGTCTTGAACTTCAAGCTTGGTGCAGATCCTGATTCAGCTTGCTAATACATACATCGCGAATGCGAGTGCGAGTCAACGCCGTCAAGACCTAGAGTTAACGCCGTCAAGCCCTGGTTCAAAAAGAAAGTCAGTTGGATTTGATTGTAGAAGGAGACGTACCGAGTGCCGGTGCGCAACCATACTAACCAACTGCCCAAGTGCGCATCACAATCCAGCCACCCGGCGTAGATTTGAAGCACAATTTGAAGGTGTTGCGGGGAGCGGACGCTATAATTGAAGCGAGTCAGAAATCTGATAGGAAGTGAACGGGACGGAGCTACCACCAAGTGGAACGAACCAACCAAAGGGATTGAACTCGCAGTCTTGAGGACTCGAAACTGCGTTCTTGAACACGGGTGTAATAATCTGAGGAAACGGAGTCAGCAAAAATGAAATTAGAACGGAACAAGCGCACTTGATAGAATTGAGGCCCCGGCGTTTGAATCTGAAGCTGCGCTGGATGTGGCGCCGAAACGAGGAATTTTGAAGCCACTAGGGCAGTATTGAACCAGGGAAACGAACTACTGAACGAGTTAGATAGGAAAGGAAGATATGGGCGAATCACATACTACAGGATAGTCAAGACGTTGATGACTCCAATGCCGACGTTGAAGCGATTTTAGGATGTGACCGGCGCGGAGCACTTGAAAATGGTGGGAGGAATCGAAACGAGACGGTCCGAGGGCGGTTGAATGTGTAGTTGTGGTTGTGGGCGGCGGCGGCGGGTGAGCGGCGATGACGAGGACTTGGGATGTAGCGAAGGATTAAGGAAGGAACAAGGTTTGAAAGCGGGTATATACACCTAGTAGTGTACACGGTCGATATCGAAAGACTTGAGGTTGTGTCGGCGGCGAGGACAACGTTAGCGGCGGGGTCATGTTGAGTGGCGTGGGAGCAACGGCGGCGGCGAAGCACAATACCAGCGGCGCCAGTGACAAGCAAAGACAACCGCAGGCATCGAGCATGTCGAAGTGGAGGGCAAGAGGAAGTGAGATGAGGGGAGTGGGTGGAGAAGTGGGTGGTGGTTGGAATGAAAGATGTATTGGTGGGTCGCCCGGTACTTATACATTTCGGGAGGGCCCAGATCCTCGGGCGAGCTGTGTTCCCTGAGCAGAGGTAGGTTTAAAGTAGATGGCAACGCACCTAATGCCTGGGGAACCGCGCGGAGAATCTCGCAACAGAGAATTAACCTCAAACACCCTGGATTTGCGCTTCCCACACCATGCGCCGCCGACCGCTAAGACAACGCGGGGACCTTGTTGGATACCGAAATAGATTGTGGATCCGAGTTTCTGGGAATCCGCGCGCTAAATTGGGCATATGGTGAATATTTTCAGAGATGTTGAAAACGAACCATAGGCCCAAAAACGAGCGTTAAGGATGTTGAGGTTCGATATTTTTGGCCAGGAATGTAGTTCAACCTGAGAAAAGAGTTGGGGGAGATATTGGCGGGGTGACGAGGTAAGGGGTGCATGAGAGGATGAAATAGCATAGGATGGTAAAATATCAATTTCGGACTCATTCTCCGGGCTGTAGCCACGCACCAAGGATCCCCGCTCTAATTCCCACCGAGAGATCGCCGCTGATGGGTTTCCATCAAGGGTCTTGTGGACCCGTAATGGACCCATAGCTCGGAAATGGATTTCCGTCCATTTCGAGTTTGTTGGATCCCTGACTGCTGCCAAATGATTCTGACCGGCGGAGCCACTGCGGCGTTGCTAGGTAAGTTGATTTCAACCATGAGTTGATCCCTGAAACCTGTGATAAGGTCCTGTAAGAACAAACATCCTTTTTTGACATACCGGCATTTGTTGAGACTGGAGATAGCTGAGTGCGGAAATGAAGCGCCAGGTATGTAGAGTCCATTAGTGAGAGAGCTATAAATAAATTTGGCCGGGTTCGGGAGGGTGGTTGACCGTGTTCGAAAAATCGACATGAAAATCGGAGCAAGAGGCGGCTTCCCAAATTGGGTGGCGTTGAGTCGGTGGCTCGGACCGTGCCCATTTTGACAGCAGTGGCGGTGAAAATCAATCAATTTTGGTTGAATTTTGCGTCTGAGAGCGTCTGAGCCGTCGTTCTGGGCAGAAAAAAAAATTGTCTGCAGGCGCGCAGGCATGTATACGTTGTTTTCAAATCATGCAGCTTGAATTCAGGCCCAAATCGCGATAGGTTCAACTCAGGCGCGATTGTAGTTGAAAATTGATCTATTTTTGTCTTGTCCCGGATTTTGCAGCGTTACGTTGTGCTTTTCCCGCTCCGCCTCCGAGGCTTCGGCACCTCGCATTTTGTTTCCACAGTAACCCTTCCCTTGCGTTTCCCGGAGATGCATCAGAACCTGTGTGCAAATCTTTCAATTGTGTACCTATTTATTTTTAACATCACGGCTCATTGCTTAATTTACCCCATCTCGGGACATATGCCGTTCTACTTGAAAATCTGAACGCGTCATTGACGCCATGTGTACACAAGACCTCCGATGGGATATTATTGAACTTGTCCCAAAGAGGCCAAGTTGATCAAATGTTTGGATTCCGGATCCAATGCTGTTGGTTGCTTTTGACCTAAATTGTGCTATTCACAATGCTTACATTTGCGCTAATATTATGGCATAGTACTGCAAATTTTTCTGGGATTTCATTCTCAAGCATGATAGAGTTCAAAACACAAGTTTTGATTTGGAAAGAAATTTATTATTGAAAGAGTTCAAATTTTGAATTACCAGCGCAGAAGGGATGTTAAGACCCAGAGGTTCATAATCAGGCCCAAGTTAGCACGCAATCCCACGGCACTCCATAGGGGCACTGGCAATCTGGAATATAGGCTCAGTCAGAGAAAAGAATTAATGTGTCGGGGATTCCGGATGAACACGATATTAATAGCTGTTAGCGGGAGCAAAGGGCATGAGGCGCCGAGGAAATAAGCGAGCAGTGCAACCCGTGTTGTGGTGTAACCATCCACAGGGGTGGACATGAGGCGGAGAATCACAATTAAAGTTATGCCGAGATGTTGAATGTTTGATGCACAAACCAAACAACAACAACACTCGCCTCTTTCTCTTATACCACAACCATCTCCGCTCATTTTCTCCCTCCCTTTCTCCTTCGCACTCTCAACACAACCTCTCTGCCCTTCTGGCTCACATTACAACCTCTGGACCTTCCTGGCCAAGTTCAACAACATTCAGCATGCCCCTTCGACAACTTCAACAATGGTCTCCGCTGACCTTTGCATGTCTTAAGCACCGTAAGTTTTCTTCTGCCCATTTTCAATTTGCCACAAACTCATTCCATTTAGGCATCGCCTTCTGAACCAGTTCATTCACCGTGTCACGCGCTGTTTGACGACAACCTCGAGCACCAACACCGGCGATGACCGACTCGACCCAGTTCACCGCGCACCTGGCTCATCGGGAATCCGGGGTTCGGCTCACCACTAGCGTCATCGAAACACGTGTAAGTTCAGTATCCATGATCGATGAGTACCCACGCTGACATCCATACAGAGTTGAATCCAACCGTCGGCGACGCGAGGCGGCGCCACGGATTTTTCGTTGCATTTTCTGAGTTCCCGCTGTCGAGTAAGTTAATCTCGGTTCACCGTGGATATTTTGCTCATCATATCAACAGATATCTTGCTTTGTATAAATGCGATGCGGCGCGCAAATTTTTCGAATTCCCGCCACCGGGATTATGTCTTCAAGGTATGTTAATTGAGTCCATTCCCACCGCTATCCTCGCGCTCAACGATTTAACAAGACTTATCCGGCAGCGGCGGCGCGTAGCGCCACTTGCGAAAGTTTTCTCGCTCCGCCGAACAAGGTTACCCGTTCATCGTGCAAGCTTGACGCCGGGTGTACCGGCGGCGCGTAGCGCTGCGCTGGAACTTTTTATTTGAAGTGTCGGCTTCCCCGCGAGCGGTTAAGGTACTTAATTTTCCCATCTATGTACCCATTGTTTTACTACTCAATCTTAGGTTCAACTACATCTGCGGCGCGTAGTGCCGCCCCGCAAAGTTTTATTCAAGTTTGGACTTCCGCCCGAGCAAGATTGCACTGCACGTCCCGTATACAGCTTGGCTACGCGCCGCCGATCCGCAAATTTCGATTCCATTTTTGGAATTCATTCAGTACAAGGTATGTTTATTACTCTATGCCATCGGTACCTTCATACTCAACAATCTCCCAGGACTGTGCCTTGATCATGATCCTGGCGGCGCGCAGCGCCGACACGCCAATTATTCTTCAACCTTGTCTTCGATGTTGTACAGGTCTACCCCCCGGGACAGAGCGGCGCGAAGCGCCGCCTCGAAATGTTTGTTGGATATTCGGGCTTCCGCCGAGCGGCCCGGCGCGTTCAAGATCGCAAGTTTTCATTCTTCAAAGGCCATCTGTTCTAATATACTTTCAGTTTACGTGAATTGATCTCTACGCGTCGGGCGGCGCGCAGCGCCGGCCCCAAAATTTTAATTCGATTTTTGGACTCCCCGTGAACCAGATTACGAGTTGACGGTTCGTTAACCTTCCTCATGCCCGTGCAGAAATCGATTACTCATTCAACCCAGGATAGACTTATGCTCTTGACTTGAACTCGCGTCCCGCGCCGCTTTAGTCAACCGTCCTCAAGCCCGTCGCATGGATGTCATCTACGCCGGCGGCGCGCAGCGCCGCGTTCAAAATTCGATCCGATTTTCGGTGTTCCCGCGAACGAGACAACTGGTTGCAGGTATGTTTCATGTTCAATCTATCCCTACCTTGTCGCTGACCTCTTTCCCTCAGCTTCATTACCTTGACACCCCCACTGTTCAACTTCTGCTAGCCCTTTGACGCCGTCTCGACCCCCGTGCCGCCCCGCATACTTAAATTACATATTTCGTGTTCCGCCGAACAGCGTTTCATGTCTTGGTACGTCTCATTCATTGTTGTTCCCAACGCATCATTGACGCGTTTTTTGAACTTTAAACTTCCACGCGCCGCTCAAAAACTTCAAACTCAATTTTTTAGCGTTCCGCCGAACGGATTTACGCGTTCAAGGTATGTTCTATCTTGCGTCATAATTATAGCGCATCATTGACGCGTTTGGGAACTTCACCTTTGCGCGGACGTCCCAGTTCTCGTTGTTCTTGAAAATCCTGGTGAGTCGGTTGAATTATGGCCATGTGTAAACTCAAAAATTACTTACCAGCATCCTGTTCAAGCTCAAAATTTCAACCTTTCAACATTCAATTACGTGTTTCCACACGCGCCAAGTTCAATTTCAAACAAGGCCATGGCTCAACCAAGTCAACAACGCGTCGATAACTTGATTTCGAGTCCCAACTATAGCAAAGTTCAATTCTACGCGTCACATCCATTCCCCTTGCTGAAAACCCAAATTTCAAGTCTATTACAATTCGATGTGTATGTTCAATTTTATGCGCCGTATTCGTTTCCCGCTGAAGTCCTTCAATTCCGACGCGTGTAAGTTGAGTTTTACGCGTCATATCAGTTTCCCTTTGCTAAAAATTCCGTTCTCAAGTCAATTACCTTTAAATATGACGCGTAACTCCAGTGTTGCTCCCGTGCTTAATCTGACTCAAATGCTCTTCAAAACGCTCTAAAACGCGACTGAAAACGCGCATTTCAGCAGGTTCATTGACTCTAAATTTTCTCATTTTTCCCGCCATGTAATCGCCCATCGTCCCTCTTTTACTCTGTCTTCCGAAAAAAAAATTCTATTGTATTTTTTTTCTGCTGGATACAAGTCGAACCTTCACTATTTAAGCTTTCTGCAATTGATGCTCTGACCCGCTGATGCGCTGATAGGCGAGGTATATTGTGGTATTAGCTGTAAATGAATTTCGGCCGTAATGGGGCATGGCACATCCCGGGCGGGGGGCCCGGCGGCGGGGCCCAGGTGTACTCGTAGAGGCCCCAGGTAAGGATGAGGGCGGCAACACCCACGGCGTAGCGCACGCGGTGGTTTTGAAGGAGAGACATGGTGGGGGAAAGAGTGTGAGCAAGCTAAGCTGAATAGGCGTTCTCAGGGCCCATGATCCCTGTTATCCAGCAATATTCAATTGATCTCTTTGCCAGGGGCGAACGTGGAGATGCAGACGCGGAAGGACATGACCTGACATGTCCGCTGATCAGCGGTGATCTTGTCGACTTTGCGTTGCTGGGGTGATGGCGGGGTTTTTCCTGATTTTTCCCAGTGCGAGGAACGTCACTTTCAGTTGCAGTTGCAGCACTTCCATGTTGTCGCGAAGGGATCTTGAATGGCGAATACAGTCCATTTATTTCCAGTAGATACTTAACCCAGGCTCATTTCTATGGAGCGCGAATCGCGATGGAGTAGGAATCAATCATAACGCATGTCGCCTTCATCGTTTGTTGGGTGGGCGTTCTGGCACAGCGACCAGAAAAATCACAGATTGCGAGACCTTGAAAGGAATACAAACATCGGATTTTTGTTCTTTTGAGTGGCTGAAGCTGAGCGCTGAACTCCTGTTGCCGTTGCTTGTGAAGGTAAACTGGATCACTAATCCCGGGCCGCCCATCATTCCGGATCGCTACTGCTGATGGCAAAAATTCAAAATTGGGCAACGACTTGCAAAATGGAATCGTGTGCTGTCAATTCAGGCTGAATCCCTCCGGAGTTTTCTGTGATGTTCACCTCCACTAGTCTTATATCCCTATCAAAAATAACTAAGCAATCCGCTGAGTTGAAAAAATTGAATCGTCGTTGCAAGTCCATCAAGTGACAATTATAATATGCAACTTGAAGTCGAGTGATCTCAGAGCTGACTCTCGTGCTCTGGTCTCTGTGGGGACGCTAACGCCCCAGAAAAATTGGATGGTATGCAATAGGAGGCTATTAACGTTTCTACCGCCCCAAATTGTTTTCCCGGGCACCTTTTGCTGTAGTACGAGGGAGAAGCCTCAGGTCACAGTGATAATTAATTTGATGGCACGTATTTGCCGCAGCCACACATTCTGTATTTTTCGTTCATATTGCAAGCACTACCCTCTGGAAAAATGATCCAAGGCGGGAGCATAACTCTATCTTGCACGGGAAATGGTTTCAATCTTCCAAGAAATCAGAGCACGACAGTCAGCTCTGAGATCACTCGACTTGATGGACTTACAACGAGAATTCAATTCTTTCCACCCGGCGGATTGCCTAGTTATGTTCTGTAGAGATAGAGGAGTAGTATAGGTAAACATCATAGAAAACTACGGAGGGATTTGGCCTGAATTGACGGCACAGAATTACATTTTTGCACAGTTCAACAGTTCAACATTCTGCTTTCATCCCCGTTCAAGTGCTCCAAGCTTTGCTGCGCCAAGAGTGATTGGCAAATCGACCAGAATCGTTAA
>JARJCP010000281.1:0-28502 GCA_029281795.1 Mycena crocata | reverse complement strand
TATAATCTTGCCTGGGACCATACGGTTGTCGCGAATGTGGCTGTATGCTGCAAATAATTTCGTTGGTTGTCGGAGGATGATTTAAACAGGATGGCTGCTTACGACAGTTTTGCAGCTGGTTGCGCGGGTGGACTGTGAGTACACATGTGGTATTAACGTCGGGTACCACATCCTGCAGGAACCCATCGTTATCCAGAGCAAACTGCAAAGCAGCCTCGTTGATGTTCGATGCGATGGGCCAATATCTGTGCAGAAATTGCTCGCCGATGGACCACTTGGAGCGACCCACGAAGAAGTTCTTTCCATATGCGGTGGGTCCCTACTCGTGTTCGTTAGCGACGCGATGAGGAAAAATTCAAGTTCTGGCAGTGACTGATCTTTTCACGAAGGACCAGGATGGGAACACCATCACAGATGACTTTACATTTCGAAGTCATGATCCGCGCATAAAAGCTGCTTCCAGCTCGTTTGCGTCCAGCTCGTGGTTCCACAACTCGCGCATTGCATCAAAATCTGGCTCATAGCGCTCGCATTCGGCAAAGAGTGCCGGGTCAATGAATTGACAGGTTTTAACGCCATTGCAGAACAGGTGTGCACGGCGACAGAGGAGCTCTTCGTCTGGGTCCAAGGTGAGGCCACGGACCTTGACATCGCCAGCGGAATGCCCAGCCGAGCCGCCCCAGGAATCCTGGTCCTGGATCCCTCATTAACGGAAATATCTCTCGGAGATAAACATTAACTCACTTCCTGGCGAATGAAGGCATCCAGCGTTAAAACACGACCCGATTTCACGGTCGATAACTCCTTCGAGTTGGAAGTATTGATGCGATACGCCGCCGGAGAATGCGGGACGTCCCAAGTTGACGGGACCTTTGCGAGATCAATGATTTTATCCACCTTGAGCTGGCGCGTAATTTGAATTTGCACCGGGGTTTTCTTGGATTTTCCCTTTCCTTTGGCCGGTTTGTCAACGACGCGAGTCTGAGGAAGGTTTCGATGGTGTGGGAGAGTGCTTCAGAGTCACCTGGCTCTACATCCGGAACCAGCTCCCCGGGAGCTGCATGTTCGGCAGAAAGTGGAGGCAAAAGAGGAGCGGCAGGAAAATCAGGATCATCAAAGTTGTCGCTTGGGATGTGGTTGAAAGATGAAGTGCTGGATGGACGAGAAAGATTATCGAACGCGTCGATCTGGATTGATGACAATGCACTGGGGGGACGCGAAAAATCCTCCGATGGCGGGAGTGAGAACTGGGAACCAGTCCGAGATGAAGGCGCGAACGATGCACGGCTACTGGCACGAGAGCCACCCGTAGAAATTGCGGAACCAGCTCGAGACGGTGCTCTGGAGCTCAACGGTGTATTGTGTGCGTTTTGGTACCCTTCAAATGAGCCGTAGTATGTTTCCATATACACATGGAACGCGACAGGACTGACCCAGGTCTCGGGATGCTCTAGGGTGAAAAACGAGTGGCCGAGATATTCATCGCTGAGCATCTGGAAATTTAGAGCCTTATCAGGTTGAATCGACGAAACGAAAGACTGATGAATGGTACATAATTGCGATACGCCTTTAGCTGCTTTGTTGAGGCATTCTCAAAAGACCACAACAGGGTGGAGGGGGCCTTATTATCATCCTGTTCAAGATAAAGCTGATATCCCAGGGATGTGATCCATCTGCTAGCAGTGTCGACAGAAAAGAAGGGATCATGGGCTGGATGCCCAAGCACATCGGGAAATGCCTCGATGATGATCGCAGTCAAATTTGAACGTGAAAAGATAGAGGGACAACTCACAAAATCTCTGTATGCTTTAATCTCTCCAAGAGAGAATTCTTCTGCCTCCTCAAACATGGTGGAAGTACTGGAGGAAGCTGGGATCCAGATAACGCCGAGATAACAGTGCTCTCTTCGGGCCCGACGCCCGCCTGATGGTAATATCGCGCATCAGACTCCGGGTCACATCTGATCGATGTTGAGATTGCTGAAATAGTGAGTCCCACATGATCGATACCGAGTCCCACACGATCAATGCTGAATCCCACTGCAAGGGAGAAGGGAATGATGGGAGTGGGACTGGGCGACTCTCCCACTACTCTTGTCATTCCTCGCCGGGACGTTGGGGTAATTTCAATCATCTCGGCACGCCCCCGGCGTTCCTTGCGGGGGTATGGTGAGGTAATGGTGGAAGTACTTAAGGTGGATGTACCACCGAGAATGTGCTCCACCGACACGACGACGACGACAACGCACTGCGCGAAGAAGGAGACGAGCGCCAGGCCTATGGAGAAAAACAAGATAGCAACTGCGCCGCGAAGAAAAACCAGGAGACCCACAGGCGTGAAGCCGGATGAGGAAACTGAGGTCAATTCTGTTGGCGGTCGGCAACCTGCTGAGGGTGGGGGCAGTCAGGGCCTTTGTTCCCAGCGAGCCTGCATACATTGCAGATGTGAAGGCGCCTGAAAGCACCCGCATCGACGGTACAGCGATTAATGTTCCAATTGTTGCGTGCCTGTGCTTTGACTTTGCGAGCAACGCCTGAGCTAGGCTCGCGCTGAGCGTCGACAACACCAACGCCGATGGAGTCGATGACAGCAGTTTTGATGTCCATGAAGTCAGCGAAGGCGGCGAGTTCAAGGTCACAGCGCTGCGTGATGCGCTTACGGACAGCTTGGTCGTAGGAAATGATGCGGCCGTGGAAGAGAGGGTTTGTCGCTGCGAAAAGTCCAATGATGTGTTCCCGATAGCGGCTGAGCTCCTTTGCGCGATGAGGGAAGATGAATAGAGTTGCTGTGCACAGGCGGTTGAAGGCAATGTTCCACATTCCCGAGGAGTCGACAAGCTTGGAGGGTGCAACAGCGCCGAAACGGATCTCCAAACCCCCGCCGATGGACTCAGAATGCTCGGCGTTCGGTGTAGTGGAGGACATCCCTGTGAGGACTGCGTCGAGATTGACGGATACTGGATTTCAGCGGTGCTGGAGTTCCCGGCCGATTGTTCAACAACCATAGCTCCTTACCCAAAATGGACAATCACTCAGCATTTTATGCATCTTGCCCAGATCTTGTCCAAAACGTACCGGGATACCTCAGAGGTCCGACTCTTCCTGTGAACGACCTCAATTAAGACAATGCACGCCTCAGATTCTATCTAAAATGAACCGTTAATGCCTGTTGACGCCCTCCTCCCACCGTGATCTCATCTCCTCCGACCGCTCCCAGACTTCATTTCGGAACTACCTGAAAAGCCCCCCGGCAGTGTCCTCCGAAATCCGCCATGGGTCAAACCATCCTAGAGCGGTGATGGCACACCAGCCCCACGATCGGTTGCCAAAGTCGAGGGTGGGGACGGCGAGCTCACGAGGACCAAAATTGAAAGTGCAAGCAGCAAATGGAACGGTCTCCAGCACCGTGACATTGCCCGCGGGGTTGGGCAACGCAACCGTGGCCGTTTTTTTCCGTGACTCGAACAAATTTCGCCTACCAGGCGGATGTAGACACATCATACAGCCCGTAGGGAGCCGAAGTTATATTTATGTTGATTTTTCCAGATCTTTCGTTCAACTTTGCCACAGTAGTGCCCTCGGCAGCATAGCTGATAGTACGCAAAGAGCATCGGCGCAAAAAGGCCAAACAGTATTGAGCATGTTTTCAGGACAGAGGAAAGCATAACATCGACAATGATCAACGTGCGATTTTCCCAGCCTGTAAGACACGTGAAGGGTTCGTTGCGCTTAAGCTTGCTGGTTACCTGTGTATTGGCGGCAGTGCTGTAAGGTCTTCTGGGTGCTGCTCAATTTTTAGCTCGATGGGTGGATCTAGAAAATATGAGGGGTGAATACCAGCCGTCCCCCTCCGTGCGAAGTGCCAAACGAGATTGAAGCCTCTTCAGCGCGTCCTTGATGAAGTTGCCTGTCCGAGCGGCTGATGCGGCGCTCGTCGTCCCGCCGCCCTGACGAGGCCTTCTTGCTTGGCTTCCTGGGGGATGATGGGGAAGAAGAAGGATCTGGATGGGGGTGCAGGACGAGCTGAAGGCAGAGACGGCCTCGGAAGTGGGAAAGCCGGGGAGTGGCCATGGGACCCCTCAGCCTCGACCGCCTCATCGACGATGCCGGTAGCAGCTCGATGGGCCATGACGCTTTTGAGGCGATGAGCGACATTGAAGTAAAAAGGGGTGGAAATGGCGGCACCATGCTCGATGGCAAGGTCAAATGCGGAGACGCTGGTTCCAGGGGAAGATCTGTGGAGCAATCGGGACGACATCAATAATCGAATGAAAGAAGAAGACGAAGGAGAAAATCGGCGAAGGCGGAAGCAGGCGCATACACGGAGTCTGCCGCAGTGCCAGGGTCGGCTCTCAGTCTCTCCTGTGATTTACAGGTCCCGAAGGGAAAGTGGACGGCGTCTGGTACAAGCCATCATACACCGAGTCTGCCGCAGTTCCAGGGTCGGATCTCAGTCTCTCGGGTGGTTTACAGAGGCTTTGGATGGGGGATGACTGTTTGACAGTTGACCTCACCCATATCAACTCTTAGTGCACGACTTGTCCCTCAGACGTTGGAGCAGGAGAAGGCGAAAGAGAGAATACAACAGCCCGTGAGGTCGGAGCGAAAACAAGGCCAACCCTAACCCAGCCCGCTCTTTTTTTCCCCCTTCTTTAAATACTCGGTGTCAAGTCACATGACTGGTCACATGATTCTTTTTTTTTTTTTTTTCTGTATCTGCATTTCTATACCAAGAAGTAGGCGGGAATCCCCGATCGCACACAGACCTCGACAGGTCCCCTCAATTAGGAAATCTGTGCTGATCGGCCACTTCTTCACATTAGAATCGAAAACTTCTCAATTGCGGTCTCCATTTGAGTTGAACTTCTCCACAGTTTTGCCTACCCTCCCATTTTCATATCCTCTCCACCTGTCAGCGTACTCAGAATATTATATTTTTGTCTCGGGACATTGTGGTGAGCGGTTTGATGTTTTGATGGCAAGTACTCAGAGATCAAATTTTTGGCGATGACGCGATGACGAGTGGATTGAGCGAAAGAGGAGAGGGGCCTGCACAACATTTGTGAGTGCAACTCGATACCTCCCCAGCGGACCGCTGATCCGGACCCACCTCCTCCTCGGGTGCACAGCATGTCAGAATTTCTCGAGGTTGATGTCATGAATTTCATTCCCGCCTACCTCTTGTTCTATACCGCAACATGTGACGGCTTCAATGACGGGCAATGACGGGAGTACCTGTATTTCTTGGGAGCATCCTGTGAAAAGAAAGGGATGCCGCTTTAGACGATTAGAAACTTAGGACAGCCAAAGGTCGTTGATCCTTTCTTTCCTTGTGGCTCAGGAGTGGGGGCAAAATCTCGGACGGCATCGGCAAAAGTGTACTGCAGCGTCAGAGTAGTACGTCGACCCGGATCTGTCCTTTCCACAAGCGACGTGCCGAGCATGGGGACCTCATGGAATTTAAGAGACGAATGCTATATAACGTAGGATAGGATGAACGCGACATACATCGGATACCAACACCCCTTTTCGTTACAGCCGATCCTAGTGTCCTGTCAGGATGCAGATGTTCATACCACCATCAGAAATCATCTGCAGACGCGAAACGACATCAGCGACTGCGGTGACGTACTCAGACTCTAACAGGGATTTCTCCGCCGACGGATGAGTTGGGCGAATCAGGTGCATGCGGAAGGTCTCCATCTTCCGCCGACGCGCGCTCAGGACCACGCATAAGGTATCGTAATCCTCCTTTCGCAGTGCCACCGGCGAGGTTGACTTACCGAGGCACAGGCTCGTGAGGTTCGGCAACATCCCCGGGGATTGCAGCACCTGAACGATTGGGAACGCATCCTCAGTGGTGACGGAGTGCCAATCATCGAACGACGCGCTAGTCAAGGTTGGAAGCAGTCGGCACAAGGTTTGCACTTCGTCTATCGTCCACTTAGACACCGTGCGGAGAGAGAGCGACTGCAGGGGCGGCGAAGAACGCGTGAGGAAGGCTAGAAATTCGGTGCAGCCGAGGCTCGAGTCCGTGATGGACAGGCTCTGCAGTTCGGGCAGTTGGAGCCAACGGAGCACCTCGACGTGATCATGAACGCGGTCGTCGGGACTAACAAAGCCGTCGTCGAATAACCCTCGAAATTGCAGGTGTCGCAGCTCAGTGTGCCTGAACACCTCTCTCTGGCCGTGGCTCGACTCCGAGAACCATACCGCATTAAAAGAGCATTTCCGCAGGGTGGGTGCCGCTTGTATCAGTTCTACGACGCCCATGGCCGGGAGTGGGTCGCAGGTGCTAGCCTCCAATGTGAGGATTTCCATCGCCGGCCACGGCTGGAAAAAGAAGTCGAGATCGTCGAGATCGATCCGCAGATGCAGGGCCTGGACCCTGGCTGAGTATTCCTCGAGGGTTGCGCAGACGGCTTCGTCCATGCTTGCCTTGGACGACACCGTCAGCGAGACGGGGAGCGACCCTGATCGAGCAAACCAGGCCTCCGCCATCGGCTCTTTCAGCCTCCAATCTCGTCCAGGGGATACAGTGATCTCCGTCCACAGATGCGGCGTCGTGTGAGCGATGTCGGACCACGCACGACAGACGTTTAGACACATCAGCGGTGCGTATCGTCCGGACGGGGGCGTATCGGTCGGGGCGACGCAAAGCCGGAATATCTCCCCCGAAATTTCAGGAGGCAACCGAGCCAGTGGGTCGTGCAATCGATTGAGCTTCTGACCTAGCTGGCTTTTGCTTGCGTGCAGCAGTGCGAATTCTGTCACGCGCTGGCTTATCGTGGCGACGGTGGCCCGATAGTCCTCACGAAGTGAGTCGGTGTCCATCTTGCCAGTGGAATGATGAATCCCTGAGCAAATTTGGGAGAGCGTGGTCGAAGGCGGGGGATGATGATAGGAAACTCGGTGTTGGACTGCCCTTGAATGGCTGCAAACGAGCAAGGCGTACGGAGGGCAGCAGAGTCCGGAAACGACGTACTAGACGAGAGGGCGAAAAAGATGAAATGAGGCACGTGACACTACCGCTTACGGAAGCATTTTGGGCGCCCACGGCTTACCTAAGACAGGTCTCAACGAAAACGCGTTTCTTCCATTTTTCTTTCCACCCGCGTACGCTCAGTCGCAAGATTGTGTGACCATCGGACCTGTCAACTTAGAGGTTAAAACCCACGGCGGCGGTGTAGCGCGTAGGGTGTGCGCCGGGCCCGTAAGACCGGGTTTCGAACACGCTCGTGAAATCAGAAGATTGGGCCTTCACCTCGGAAAACACCGTTGTAACGTAGGACTCGCACACGCATTACCTCTATGCTACCGAGGCGCATTTTAACAAGCCAACAAACTTAACACCTGAGGAGCTCACTTGGTGAACGTTTTACTGTTTTGTGCCTAGCTCATGTTCAAAGGGCGGATTTGGTTGGATTCTCAGTGACGAGCCAGTGTTGAAGCACTTACACTCCAATCTTGGGAGACTTACTTTGCGTATATTTGTCTTTTGCACAGGGGCAAAGTATCAATGAGACGCATCCACCTAGTGCTCGGTCGTGTATGTACCAAGTATGTAGTAGGCAATCTTATCTGGGGTGGTTGGTAGTATTTACCATTTGCACAGGGGTGAAAACCATCCTCCTAATGTTTGCTCATCTTATCGGACGTTGCAGTTATTTGTTTTTTTGCACAGGGGCAGCAAGAGAGGAGTCTGCGGTCTCCCAGTGTTTGGTTGTGTGTCGGTCGCAATCTTATCTGGACTAGGTGCTTGCTGCCGCCACAACTATTTTACTATTCCCAAGCGCGAGCATGTCAACAAAAAATGCTCGTGTAAACTACATTACAAAGGACCCCCTCGGGATGGTGCGAACAGGTGCGAACTGAGTGGAATGTGCAGGCATTGATAAAGCACTGTGCAAGAACTGGGCATTGAGGTTGAGTTTTGCCATCCATGTTGTAAAGGAACATTCACCCTATGGTAGGTTGACCATAGGTCGATTTGTTTCAACCTACATAGGTCTTTGAATGAATACCCATGTATTTCAGCCTCTGCGTCTGGAAACTCCACCGGGTGGGAAACTGCCTCCATTCAGGGTATACGGGGTACTGCCGAGATGCAAAGGCCGCCAAAAAAAAACAGGGAGGTTGTTCACAACACACCTGTCGATGGATCTCACATGTACAAAGAAGGACATCTGGTTAGAAAACTTGACAGCTAAAACGCAGCAGAAGGATCAGCAGGATTGAATTGACAGTACACGAGTCGTGCAGAATAAAATTGGTCTTACTACTCTTCGTCTCAAAAATCACTGGAGGTAAAATAGGGCATCATCGGACCACTTTATCTAATGTTGACGTTGCAGCTGTTTTTTTTTTGGCACAGGGGTAGAAAGCGGCGAGAGTCTAAGATGCATCTCCCTAGTATTTGGTGATGTGTGGACAAGCAGTCAATCTAATCTTTGAGAGTTGCGTTTATTTGTCTTTTGCACAGGGGTGCAAAAACGACGAGTTGCATCCTCCTAGTATTTGGTTGTGTGTGTCCCTAATCTAATCTACGGGGGTTGGTCTTATTTGTTTTTTGCAGAGGAGTAGAGTCAAAGCCTTGGGATTTTCAGGTCGTGGGACCTAACTTTCAGTGAGGTGAAGGTTTGGGTTTATTTGCTTGTTGCACAGGGGGTTAAAAGAGGCGTTGTGTTTCCAGGTCGTGGGACCTAACTTTCAGTGAGGTGACATAAGCCGAGAGCACTGAAAATGCTTGGGTAATCGTTTTGTGTCACGGGCTTGCGCCCATGCTGTCATGGGCGTCTGCACCAACACGCAGTACTCCCCATAGTCCGATGCGCCACTTACCCCCGAAGTGCTCGCGGAGATATTGGGCCTATCGAAGGCCCGCCACAGTCGCCCCGCAGTTCCAACGTTTTACGCTGCATTTATAGCTTCTTGCGAGGGCGGACATTCTAACATTGTCAAGGGCGTGCTCGCAGTGACACTCGGTCGTCCCGGATACGCCGACGCTTTGGAGCGCGATAGAGGTTGACGGAATACTGTGGAGCCAACCGACACGTCCAGGCAGGGTGATGAGGCTACTTCAAGACGCTTTGCACCGGAGTGCGCAAACGCCGCTATCCATCATTCTGGAGCTTGACGGCGAGTTTGATGAACAGACGGATCACCGCCCAGCCTTGCATCTCCTGTTGCAGCACTCCCGTCGCCGGCGCACAGCGAGTTTGACATGCGACTTCCGGCAGCTGCCCTTGATCAGCCCGCCCAGTGGTAATTTGGGCATGCTGCACACCCTAGATATCACGTGCGACGACGAAGAAGCGGGGACACTGGGCTTGGAGGGCGCTATTTTTTACCCGCTTCCCGGCCTCCGGCAACTGACGTTGTTCGCTACGAGGGGCTCGATATTGGCGGCTTCCCAATTACCATTCTAACAGCTCCGACACTTCTACTCAACCGGCTGCGTGTGGCAACACGGAAGCCGGGCTTATGAGCATAATGTCTCGCTTGCCGTCGGCAGCGGCCGTTCGAATCATCTGGCTCCCTTCGGAGGACGAACCGCCAACACCGCCACCGACATCCTCCGATGTGACTTATATACGAATCGCACTAGCGCAGGGGTTCCAGCGTGCCAGCGCCAGCGAGGCGCTTGAAAGATTGTCGGCACTCACGTTGCCCCAACTGAAGCGACTAGACATCGTCCTCGTGGATGAGCTGGAGCTGTCCTTGAGGTGACCACACAATCAGTTTCAATGCCTCTCGGAGCGATCCTCATTTTCCCGCCACCTCGCAAACCTTTACATATTCGATGCGCCATCACCGACTTGGAAGTACTCAACATGGTGGCTTCCCTGCCTCGGCTGGAGAGCTTGTCCATCTCAGATCATTATGTCCAAGGGCACGACGTTCTTGCAGTGACCACGCATCTTTTCGCGGTACTCTCCCGGGGGGCTCCCGACCGGCTCCTGTGCTTCCACGTCTCCATAGCTTGCACTGCATATCCCTCCTACAGGTCGACGACACCGCCCTTTTCGATTTCGTTCTCTGCCGGATACATTCGCGGGAAGCCACACGTCCATACCAGTGCATGATATGCTGCCCGGCAGGTCACAGTTGGTACTTCGACTCCAGTTTCCACAAAAATGTGCGAGCTCATGTGCAAAGGGAAATGGTCGGACTTCGATCGCCCCACCGAAGCGCACGAAAGACTGCGGAGTGGGAACAGAGTGTCAAGTCAGAAACCACACGTCACCAGCACTCGAGCGCATCGCAGATGGTTCCGTCTGCCCAATCGGCCTTCGGGACGCTGACACAGTACATATTTACCGCGGGCGCAAACGACCTGTCATCTTTGTATACCCGGGATGCGTTTCCCTGTGCAATGTGACAGATGCTTGACTCTAGCCGGCGAAATCTAGTCTCCTCCACCAGCGCAACTACCCTTGCGGCGCGTCCCAGTGTGAAGCCATATCCCAGCCTCCTCTGATTGATTAGCATGCTCCAAACGCAGCTTCGGCATAAAATTCGACTGTCTTGAGTCGAGCAGTATATTTGATGTTCATGTCGTTGGTACAAATTTCGAAGCAAATGACTGGTATGTGCCTTGTCTTCCAGCATCGATGAGAGGATGTCCTACTCCAGTGTCGAAGGTTTTACTTGTTCATCCGCACATAAACGTGTTGCTGCAGCCCGTCATTCGTCTTCTCCTGCGATGTGCCCGGCGCAGATCATGACCGTCCCACAACCACCAAGTGGTTCTTCTTTGAGGCTATGGAAGGATGGTCGGGCGATACCGCCTCTCGATGTGTAGGGAATACGAATCGATTTCTTTGTTCAGTGTGCATTCCAAGTTGCTCGATGCTATAGCAACGTAACCACGTGTTGAAGGCTACAGGTGGTTTCGGTCAGTGCTTCTTACCTGCAGTACTCGTAGGCAATACAGGGCTAGCATGGCTGCAGCTTTAATGAAGAAGGTCTCAGAGAGCATTGACTTCTAATGTCCCTCTAGGCAGAGAGCTCCATGTCCACGAAAGGCGCCTCGGGTCAGGAGGTAATCACCGGAAGAACCCAGGACACAGCCTCCGAGGGTAGGTACTCTTTGGACGACCTTACTTCACTTTTCGGACTTTGACCAAAACACTCTGAAAATATGTTTAGAAGCGTCAGAATTTCAGAAAAGAAATCCATTTTTTAATACAGTTTTCGAGTGGTCAGTGGATCTGTAGTTTCCCACGAAGCTAGGTGTCCGTTTGAAGACAGAAACTTGTGGCAAGTACTGTTCCCAGATCCAGATAGGGCCCAATCCAAGCCCAAAGCCTACATACCCTAACAATCAAAAGTTGCAGTCCATATCGTGGGAACATCACTCGCTTAACCTCGGCTAAGAGGGTAGGTAAGTACTGTATTTCACTGGGGGCAAAAGCCGGGGCACCTGGATTTCAGGTGCCTCCGACGCATGTACATCAAAGATTGTGATGGGTGTTTTGGCACAAAGGAACCTGGCGTCCAGGTGCCCTGGATTTTGCCCCCAGTGTTTTTTCAATCAGATCGACATGGGGTGTGACGCGTGACCTACTCGGACCATTTCGACAATTCGATACCATCGAAATTTCCGCGTGACCACCGGAAAATTTTCGAACATTTCAACGTGAAATCTTGTTTTTTTGGAGTTTTGAGAGATTTTGCCCTGCGTGACAGGAATTTTCGGTTCGATAAAGGCCCGAGTGACGCGGGACATCGACCAAAATTCGATATTGATACGGTGGTGCGTGACGCGTGACTATCGACCTGAATGAAATAATACAGTAGGTCTGGGAGAGCCTTATTTCAGTTTTCCGACCGTGTGTGGCAAATTTCAAGGGAGGTTACCTCTTGCCTCGGGTTTGCTGCCAGCTCCAACAGTGCACAAGCTTGGCATGTAGCAGTGCTGCAGTGTCCAGCTGTGCTTCAGTAAAGGAGAAACACACACGGTGCTAGCTAGTAGTAAGGTTAGGACCGGAGGTAACCACTGGAAGCACTCTGAAAGGACGTTTAGTTGAAGGGACAGAAAGAAGAAGAAAAATTCTTTTTTCATACGGTCTTCTGAGTGGTCACTGGATTCGTACATACTATTTTCGACCAGGAAACCGGCCAAACTAGGACACCGGCCATTTGCCTCTTATAGAATCAGTGCATTGTGATATGTCTGAGTTGGGTGTTGGGAGAGGAAATGGGACCGTTGAGGATGGTGTATCCCAAATTTCAACCAAAAATGACGATCGGATCAAAAGTTACGACATGTGCAGTGCCGGCCGACGGGCTCCGATCACTCTTTTCTTATTTGGGATGACTCCGACTCAGCTCCGCCTTGGTCTATCTCTACCAATTCTGCACCTTTTCGAGACTTTTGGGGCTCGATCTACTCCCAAAGCTCTGAGGAACAATCTGTGGTGGAATTTTGCATGCGTCCGCGCCCTGTACTCCCGCTATGAGCCGACTTTTGCCTTACCTCGATTCCGCAGTGGCTCACGCTAGCGATGTCTGTGGCAGGCAGCAGATCTATGAGACGGGTCTGGATCTTTGTTAGAGCGATTTACAGTGGGAAAGGTCCACCTTGGTGTGTGTCTGCGTCCTATTTACTGCCCCATCTCTTCTCATCGCTGCCCTTTACCCTGACCGGCGTAAATTTGGTGTCCGACATGTTTGGATTTTTCTGGGGAGTTGGTGCCATCCAAACAGTGAGATAAGTGGCACAGTGTGTTGACATACTCATTATATAACTATGTAGGACCCATTTTGGGGTACCGCAATGGCTGGCCTTGATCAGCGGCTCCTCTAGCCAAAATCTGCCATTCCGCAGGCTACCCCAGTGGTCCCGCCCACCAAATTTACTCAGCCCCGTCCCTTGAAAGTACACCCCGAGCGTGTCAGATAATACCTACGGCATCCCTGTATCATACCCGAGCGACATGAACCTGAATTTCCGCCCATGACGCCTGATAAGTGGCATGGCCGGTTTCCTAGTGTTTGCTCATGTTTGGGGTGTCGGTCGAAAGAAATTCATTTGCTTCATTCACACTACATCTAAATTCGGGAAAACCATATGGAACTGTTTGTAGGATACGCACCTTTGTGTCAGTACACTTTGGCCTGTATAGAGCTCATGTAGCCTTCTCAAACTAGGCATAAATGCTAAGGTGGCCGGTATCCCGGTCGCAAATAGTAGTTTCCAACCTAGCTAGGCGTCCATTTGAGGACAGAGACTTGCGGCACATAGATTAGTAGGGCCCAATCCTACCCTGACAATACCCTGAAGAATCAAAAGTTGCAGTCAACACCGTGGGAGCATCACTCACTTAACCCAGCAAGAACCCAGGTAGGTCTGAGAGAGCCTTATTTCAGTTTTCCGACCCCGTGTGGTTGCCTCTTGGGTTCGGATGCCATCTTTCGACTCATCGGTCTACTACCCAGCTGGCTGGCCAGGAATCTATCCCTCGCAGCCCCAAGAGCTCCCTGCGGCGGACTATGCAGCAGGCATCGCCCAGATCGAGTCGAGCGGCGGGCCCAGACGAGTCCCCACCTGGCGCCAGCGCGCAGCACTTGAGCACGCGCCACAACCTCGCCGCATCCCAGGGCATCCCTACGACGGCGGGATCCAGGTAGCCATCCCTCCCAGCTTCCCATCGCTAGCGCTCACACCCGGCAGCGCCACCCGAGAGTCTGCGTCAGTCCCCCAGTCTCGTCGCGTCCACACGTGGTGCCACTCGCGCTCAGCACGCCCCACACACCGGCTCCGACCCAGGTATACCACCCACTCATACCCTCGTCTGCCTCGGCCCCGTCCTCGACCTATGGCTTCTACCACTCGTGCGGGAACTCGCTCGCAAACTCGACAAGCCCGCGATACGCGTCCCCGGCACTCAGCACGGCCTCCGCGTTCACATCGGTCTCTTCCTGGACCTCTGCACCAGACTCGTTCGCGCTCTTCGCGCCCCCACCCGTGCCCACCGAGCGCGTGGAGCAGAAAGGCATCGTCCGCGGAGTATCGCTGCGGAAGCCGAATCACCGCCTCTCCTACGTCGACCGCAAGGCCCTCTGTATCTACCACAAGGAAAACCCTAATGCCCGACAGGTGGACATCGCCCGCCTCTATGGCGTCGAGCGGAGTACAATCAGCAAGATCCTGAAGAACAAAACAAAGTGGCTCAACATCCCGGCGGACGTCACTTCTGATTCGCCAAACAGGCCCTTCGAGTTCGCCGAGATCGAGGAGAACATGGTCAAGTGGCTGCTCCAGTGCCGCGACAACGACACCATCCTCAGCGACTCGATGATCGGCAGCAAGGCCAAGGAGATCGCACCCGACTTCGGCGTCGTCGAGGAGCGTTTCAGGGCGAGTCACGACTGGATCGAGAACTTCAAGCACCGGCACGGCGTGCGCGCCGAGCGTGCACTCGGACTGGGCCCCCACGCAGATAACGAGACGCCGCTGCTCTCGCCTCTAAGAACCAGGTTCAGCCAGCGCAACGACGACCTGCCCGAGCCGTCGCCCGAACCGGAAGGTGTGGGTGCACGGCATATGGACGTGCCGTGCGAGGTGTGGTTGCGACGGCTCTCGTGGCGGTTACAGTCCACAGACCCCCCCACGCAACCTCTTCCCCCACCATCTGGCCCTCCTTCTCGCCAGCTCCCAGACTGCACGCGCTACACCCTTCAGTGTTCCGTACTCGTCCTCCGCATCCGAACCCACGCCGGAAGAAACCACCCTCGCGCAGGCAGACGCTGCCATCGACACGGTGATCCACTTCCTCGACACGCGCGGGCACGGCATCCTGCAGATGCACGAGCGCAATGTGCTTACGACGGTCAAGTGCGCACTGTTCCAGGCCGCGAGCGAGCAGGGAGAGGCGCCTGCACGACTCCCATGAATCCCTCTACGCATTCATACATCTTTTCAAGTTCGGATGTCAATGTGTATTTATTCTGATACACCCTGTGCGGCACGGCCCGGACAAAAGGCCCCACATCCATCCACTGTGCAGCTCAGTGTGACTGTCTGTCGTATTATTGTCGATAGCAGGATGGAATCGAGCCTACTTACATGCATCTCATTCATCTCACTGACGATCTCTCTCAGGCATTCCCATCATCATTATGCACCCTGTGCTCTACCGCACCATTTTCTCCATCCTCATCTACTCTACCGACATCGTCTTCCTCACGTTTACTTTCCCTAACGCACGCACTATATACGGGCGGTAAGGCCTGCGATAGCAGTACGTATAGTTGGGCTAAGGTGTGTTTATGGGCGATATACTGTGTATGGGCGATATAGTGTCCAATAATTATTGGTGGGTACAGCATTTTTGTTGACAACTTCTCAATGGACTCATCTATGTCAGGTTTTTTGGTTACAACTCCATCTTCCTGGTTGCATCTCCCCAGCTTGTTGGAGGCAACCCCGATGTTAGCTGCAACTTCCGGATCACCAAGGATTTGATTGCATCATTGCCGGCTAGAAGTAAAAATTGAATACTCTCTGGGGACTTATTTTCCAGACTTGAGGCTGTTTCTGAGGGTCTATCTTTCCTTTGTATATGTTCTCTACTCTTCAAAGATGTATTTTGTTCTTTTGCCACGGGTATCTGGCCAAATCGCCTTTCAACCTACTTATATGATCCAATATTCAGTTCTAGGTCGTTCGATCGGGAAAGTTCCTCACAGAGACCGGCGAGGCCGAGCCTACACAATCTCAGCATGCAATTTACGCGAATTCCTCTGTCACTCTGTTTTCTCAAACGAGACACTTCTCCCTCTTTGGCTTTCGGCAGATATCATCCCTTTGATCCAATCAATATTTAGATCAATTGAGGGCAACCGAAAATGCACGGGGTGTTATTGAATGAAAGATGTAGCCTATGGGAAAATGCACGCAGAGCAGTCAAATGCAACCATCTAGAAAGTTGTCGGCAGTTTCTCGTTTGGGAACAAGTTGTATCTGAAAAGCCTGTTCCCAGTTGAAAGTTGTAATCAAATAATTTCTGGACAGTATATGTGCCATAACTGTGCAAAAATTCAGCAGATTTTACAGGGTTTTCGAAGACAACTTACATCCCAATTTGAACTCCTGACTTGCAAGTAGACATGTCTGCTGACACCTCCCATGTTGCTTGCATCCTCTACCGCTTACATCTTCCGCTGAGCTGACATCTTCGGACATTATTGCCGGGTATGTGATCCCATCAGTTCGGCTCCATTCCAGATTGGAACGAACAAAACAATTCGACGATTGCCCCATTTCTCGCCTACCAGATAATATCGGATGGAGGGGCTGGATTAAAATGCTAAAATCACATTCCTTGGTGAATTTTTCAGGCTTATGCGAGTATTCTGGGGCAAAAGGAGCTAATTTCAGTCAGTCATTCCAAATGGTCCTCTATATCTTGAAGAATGAGTATTTCTTGGGGTGTGCAGGACCATAGGCTGCTTTTCATTATGCTAGTCTGGTTATTCTGGAGGTTCACAGAATATTTCTGTGAGGCACAGTCGAGAAACAGCGTCCTTTCCGTTTATGGATTTCGGCAAATTTGGTTGCATCAGAGTTGTGATCATTTCCATCACTTCCAATGAAATTCAACCAAGTCCAAGACCCTGCAGTAAACATACTCGATGTAAGAAACCATTCGAGCAGTTGTATCTGACCACCCCAACCGTTGTAAGTGCTGAAGGCAAGATGTCAGCCAAGTTAAAAAAACGATAGTTGTAAGCAAAAACCCTGCGTTCAGCTGGGAGATGCCAGTGTTTATTTTTTGAACACTATATGTGCCATAAAGATGCGCTATAGCCGTTACACCGCCAGGTCCATAACAAAAGAGATCCAACTCCCTTGTCTCGAACAAGAACAGCGGGAAGGGACAAAAAAGCTCGCCCCTAAGCTTCTCGCCTGCGTGAGAACGCACTGCGCTAACTCATCTTCGACTGCTTCTGCCCCATCTACATTGCCTTTGACGCGCAATACATCCCGATTTCGATCGACTCGACCCAGGTCTACTAAACATAAAGCTGTGGGTGAAATATAAGGGCAACAGCTGGTACAAACTAGCAACGGGTCGATCGGCTTATCGCTACCACGTTCACATTGTGAAGGCCGTGCATGGGAATGTGATGCTCTCCGCCCACCGATCTCGCCGGAGAGTAACAACGACATGACGCATGAACCATGCAGCGAGGTTGAACCAGATGCGTCGAAGGCCACTGACTGCCCTGGAGCTATGGACGAGCTTGCAACGTAGTGCCATAGCGACTGCTGCTCTCGGCCGCATCGAGACATCGGAAGTGAACCGGTGTAAGTGGATAACGGTGAAGCTACTGATGACCGACAACTGGCACAGGAATGCAACGCGTCTATCAAGAACCCTCCCTTTTCTTTCTTTCTTTCCTCCGCCTTAGCCGAGAGACGCCTACGAGCCTTCCTACACATCGCGTCGACTGGTCGAAGCATCGAGGTTCCGGTAGAAGGCTGCTACCTCAGGAGCAGTTCTGATTTTTGGGCACGATGAGGTGGGTACGGAACCTTATCTGCATCAAAATCGAGCACCTGCAGGTTATCGGGAGACGTGGCCCGGGACAATGCCACATAGGCTTGACCTGAGCAGAGTAGAACGGTGAGCGAGCGAGCGTAAAGTCACGTCCGTGCAGTGTGACACGACGTTTGGATTCAAACAACACACCAGGGGCAAAGATCGCTCTCAAGTCGACAGAAACGCGGTGCAGCGTTTGGCCTTGAGCCTTGTGAATGATGAGCGCCCAACCGAGAATCAAAGGGACCTGAGAGACGAGGGGCTAGAGCGATTTCGAGGGACGGGATTGCATCTGACTCACTTCTGACTCACTTGGTAGCGCCGGGCTCAAACAGTCCCGTCGGGACCGGTGGCTTCGAAATCTACGGGTACAGCCAGGAGGCGCTGAAGCGAACCATCGGAGAGAGAGAACATGACGACAACGGATTTTACGCGACGACTGGGCTACTATTTTACGCATACCACCTACGAGGTACGAGTAAGTTTTGTTGAAGCGTCTGTCTAGGAGAGACTACATACTACCCCGTTCCGGCTTCCGGAGCAGGGCCGACGCTTGGAGACCGGTAGACGGAGCCTTCCACGAATGGGGAGAGAACTACGGCTTTCCAAAGGTGACGCCAAGCAGATTCGCATCCCTACGAGGAGCTGTGAGGTGAGGGACTAGAGACTGAGGGGTGGAAGTACTTGAGTGCGCCGCATCAGGCAGGAGCTTCCGGCGAAGTCGCCGCGCCTGAACAGACGGATCTCAACACGGCCCGCACAATGCCTCCCTTGAGCATGACCCCCGACGACAGTTATCGCCCACAGCGCAGGCGTCACCACGCGCTGACGAACCTCGGCGCGAGCGTACCGGATGGCCCCGACGACCAAAGTGAAGAGGTCTTCCGGGGTGCACGAACTGAAGAAACGGGTAGTACGGCCATCTACATCCGGATGCATGGACGGCTGGGACTGGGTTATGAAAAGCAGGAGAAAGTGAGGAGCGACGCCAAAGGGAAAGGCTGGAAAAACCCACGAATTGCCGCACAACGGCGACCACCTCGGAGGTGTGCGGCGAGGATGGTGGAGGGCCTATTACCGGGGGAGGGGAGCTGCTGGGGATGGCCGAGATGGTGCTGCGAAAGGGACGCTGGAGCTCCCGGGCGAGGACTTCCGGGGACGCACCAAAAAGACGGTTGGGTCTTGGCCGAGAAATGAGAAAGCCGACCGTGAGGGAGGGATGAGACGACTGACTGGACCATCCATACATGCCGGGAAACCTCCTGGAACGTTGGCCTTTGCAGCGGGTCGCATCGGAGGAGGAACTGGACAAAATCTGCAATGGAATTTCTCTCAGGCATGCTGTTCCTGTTGGAGGTACGGATGGGACCGACCGGAAGCACGCCCTAGCGTCCCTCTCCATGGCTCACGGCGTTGAGCTTCGCCGCGGAGGTAATCAGCAAACTCTCGATCCTCTGTCTTTGCAAGGTCCCAAGGGGAGTCTGGCCAAAGCCAATATGAGAACCGTGGGAACGGGAGGAAACTACTATACCTGCGACAATGAGGAAAAACAAAACGACGCCGGCGCTCCAAACGTCCAAAGGGGGGCCGGATAAGCCCTCCCCACGGCGTACGGTAAAAATCTAGAAGAGGGGGAAATATTAGGGAAACGCGAACCGGAGGGGAAGGGGGGAAAGACTTCTGGTGCCATATACAGGTAGGTGCCACCAAGAGAGGTGATAGGAACCGTTCTCTCGTCATGCGAATCGCTGGAATGCTTGTAGTAGCAAGAGAGACCAAAGTCGGACACCTTCAGGTCAAAGGCGTGGTTCAGGAGAAGATTTTCGGGCTTGATGTCGCAGTGGACAATTCCTTGACTGTGTATGTAGCACTGGGAATGGACACTTTCAGTAGCGCAGAGGCTCATCCAGTTGTGAGAACTTGCCATGGCAGACACAAGCTGAGTGAAGTAGAAGTGAGCAAGATCCGGATGAAAGCCGCCGTCAGATCCTGGCGGGAAGCGCCGGTGAGCAGACGAGACAGGCGAACGTAACGGCGACGGACGCATGTAGCATAACAAATCTGCGCGATCTGCGAATTCTAAAAGAATGTAGACGCCTTCGTGGACGGGGGCATGGTGCTCCTTGACCAGGGCGGAGGCCACATATGCTATGACGTTCGGGTGCTGTAGTTGAGACAACATATATACCTCCTGCTTCCAGCGCTTCCACTCCTGTTCGGTGGGTTCAGGCGAGGACAGGACCTTACAGGCCAGAACATGGTGATTGGCAGGGTGCACCGCTCGGAAGACGCTGGCAGCGTTGAGCGACGTCGGGGAGGGTGATTGAGCAAACGGTGACTAACGAGCCATACGAGCCTCCTGCGATACGCTGCAAGAGGCGATATCCTTCACAACTCGGACGCGGCTCGACGTGAGCCTGAAAAGGCGAAGAACAGCGGACGAAGTCTCACCATGTACCATTGGCGTGTTTTTGAGACTGATGTCTGGTGAGGAAGGCATGGCAAACGGCAAGGGGTTCGTTTTGGGCAGTGTTTGCCAACTTCCGGCATCAATGATGGTTTGGACAATCCTGCATCTTGCCTCAGAAGGTGCCCGTATTACTTACCTAGTTTTGACGAATACCTCAATGGCGAATATCGGTAGGGGCTCTCGCAACACGGAAGGGTTTTCTAGTGTTCTGGCACATTCTTATTCTCCAGCGAGCCTATGAGCAGTATCACATCTGGACCCAGTTGAATCCATTCAAAATATTATTCTCGGCCGGCATCGGAGAGAATCCCCTGTGGATAATCCTTGCAGGATCTCTCTCAGACATCAGACTTCTGAATGCGACTACAGACAGATGATGCTGTACAATGAGATACTTAAACAAACGCCCTATGTCCAGTTACCCAGACGTGGAACCCCAACCTATGAACAAGATTCCTCCCCCGGCTTTGCGTCTCTTATGTTGTATCCTCCGACCAGGACCCCGAGGACCCGCGGCTGCGGCTGCGACTAGACACAGACTGGGGGCTCGTTCGTCGCCCACGTTTGGCGGAGGGCGCTTCGTCCTCGCTGGACGACGAGCCGCGACGACGGCGACGGCTCGGGAGCGGCTCAGGCCGATCTTCTTCATCGCTGAACGGCTCCGGAGTCGACGCGTAATCATTTTCGTCGTAGCCGAACGGCTCGGGAGACGGCTCGGGAGATGGCGATGGCTCCGGAGAGGGGGCCGTCACCGCGAGTCCCTCGAAATCCGGCAGGAACCGCTCGTACTTATTTGTGTTGTTCTTGAGCCACGCGTCGAGTCTCTTGCATAGGCCAGTCGGGCCCGCTGCATCATCGAACGTAAAGTGGTCGATGCCTCTGAAAGGCTGGGGTGCCGTGGTCATGGCAGTCTCATACGCGACGACGCTCCTTCGCAGTTGATGCGTGAGCTTATTGGCAGTGAAAAAGGGAGCCAAGGGCGGCGACGCCTTCGACGGCTTGATCGTCTTTTGGCGTGCGGCGAACTCGACACGATACCTGCACATGGCGCACGCCATTTGCAACACGGCGTCCTGCGAAGAACCGAAGAGCGTCAGAGGAGCAAGCAGCGGAGGCTAGTAACCACACGAACCGTGGAGGCGTCCGCAAAGGTGATCGGCCCGGCAGTGACCCGGATAACCAGCATGCCTTCGAAGTGTGATCTCAGCCGCGCTGCCGAGTGCAGGGCGAACACCCAGTCCAGGTAACGATCCGGTTCGAGTGCCAATGGCTGTCCGTATGGGCCGCTCCCCTGGCTAATGGCACGATAGCTGGACACCTCCCACGCCGGAAATAAGGCCACGAAGGCCTGCAGCACGACTAAATCGCGCAGAATCGTGGGGCTGTTCACCGCGGGGAAGTGGGCGGAGCGGGCTTCGCCTGGAGACAGAGGGTCAATTTCGAGCGGGAACCTAGATGGAAAACACGAACCGAGGACGATTTTGTCCACCCAGGCGATGAACATGCGCACGAGGATCCGATGAGCATACGCGTGGTCCGCGTTGGTGGTCTCGTCGTCCGTCGCCACCTGGTGGAGGAGGTTGTACACCGCCAGTCGGATCTGCGGCATAAATATCGTATGCCGTCCGTAGGCTATGCTGTTTTCCAGCGTGAAAACCCAGTACCGGACTCCGTGTCCGATGTAACTGCCAAAGAAGAGCGGATAAGCAAACAAATCGAAGACCAGGGGAAGGGAAAGCACCGACACCGTGTGTCCTGGCATGAGGATGAGGGCCTCCCACCGATAGACGCCGGGTAAACCCGTGTCCGCCGCTCGATCCCAGTTCTCCCCGCAGAGCCGGGAGCTCAGGTCCCCGGCGCCTCCTCCGTCAGGCTCGAGGGGGACGGCGAAGAAGGCGAGCTTCGCGCCGGTGAGCACCGTGAACGTCGTCGCGATGACATCCGCGCGGGGCCCGGTGCGGCCGCCAGCCGTCGTCTCCGCAAACCATTTCAAATGGTCCCACGGCGTCGGGTAGTCAGGGAGGCCTTCGCGTCCTTCGAGGTGTTGCAGTGCGAGTTCCGCACTGCAAAAGCAGCTGTGGAGGGTCAGTCGACCAACGCTGAAGGCAAGAGTGGCAAGACTCACTGGCGGGGCTCCACGGGGATCACGCCGCCGGGCAGCGGGTTGTCGACGCTGTTGAGTGGCGGCATTCCGGGATCGAAGAGGTCCATTATGGTCCCCACCCTCGACTCCTCCTCCTCCTCCTCGTTACCCATCCCGACGTCTACGGGGGTTGCTGAGCTGGGTCGACAGTAAAAGCGCACCCGAACTCACCCTGGATGTTGATGAGGTCCGATGGGTTTCGAAACCTCGAGAGCGTTTCCAGATCGAACGGTGGGGGAGGCTCCGCGCCAATCTCCTGCATGTTCACTACTCGGTTTTTTAGAAGCTCCGCCTGCTCGTCTGCTGCCATCCGATCGAAGTCGGCCTGGGGAATGTGGACCACGCCGCTCTGGGTTGCCGACGGCTTGAGATTCGAGTCGAAGTTCCAAGCGGACACTTCCAAGATCAGACCGTGCGCCTCATGCTCCAAGAGGAGCTCCGGGACGACTTTCGCGTCATCCTGGAGAAAAAAGGGATGAATCTCGAAGGATGTCAGGACGAGGGCAGACGTACGAATCTCGCAAAGAACATGTACTTCTCGAGGCCGTACCCGAGACGAGTGCACATGGAGCCGGGACGGGATATGACCGTCGAGTAGGGATCCGACCGCTGCTCAAGAGGTGAATGACGGTCGCATCATCGGCAGGTCAGGGACGTACAGGATGTGGGAGCTCCTTGAGAATAGGGAAGGCACGCTTGCGCTCGCGCAGTCGTCGCTGCTGCGAGTAAAAGACTTCGCGGGCGGCAACAGCAAAAAGCGGCCCTTGCGGGGCGTCGTGGTGCCTCGACGCTTTGGACTTGAGGGCGGGTGTTCTATGCGGCGCCTTCGAGGACCCGGCACCCGTGGTCTTGGAATCCCGTTCACGGGGTTTTCGCCGCCGATCGAGGGCTGAGGAGGTTCCACCGCGCCCTTTGTCGTTCGTTGAGGCCTCGCCACGGCCTGAGGAGCCACGCTGCCCTTCGTCGTTCGTTGACGCCCCGCCGCCGGATTCGGGGTCGACGCGGCCAGAGGAGGCACCGTGCGGCTCCTGGGATACGCCGGCGCGAGGAGATAGAGGTGCTGGCGACGCCATCCGGACGTCGACGGGGTCAGCGTCTGCCGCCGCAGGATCAGAGGCCGGCGGCGACACGGCGGAGCTGGCGTCGCCGTTGCCCGCGCCTTCCACCGCCCCGACAGAGGTAGAACCGTCCCGTGGGTCGTTGTCGGTTGACGCCCCGCCGCCGGATTCGGGGTCGACGCGGCCAGAGGAGGCACCGTGCGGCTCCTGGGATACGCCGCCGCGAGGAGATAGAGGTGCTGGCGACGCCATCCGGACGTCGACGGGGTCAGCGTCTACCGCCGCAGGATCAGAGGCCGGCGGCGACACGGCGGAGCTGGCATCGCCGTTGCCCGCGCCTTCCACCGCCCCGGCAGAGGTAGAACCGTCCCGTGGGTCTTCCCGGGCAGGGCCCGCCATCTGCACGTCGCCATCGTGAAGCTCGTCGTAGGACCTGAAATCGTTCGGCATGGTGAGCATCTGCTCCGGGACATTGGAAACGGCTGTGCCCGTGGCTCCACGGGGGCG
Organism: Mycena crocata; assembly: GCA_029281795.1. Taxonomy (NCBI): domain Eukaryota; kingdom Fungi; phylum Basidiomycota; class Agaricomycetes; order Agaricales; family Mycenaceae; genus Mycena; species Mycena crocata. Next base: position 4,773 of record JARJCP010000281.1, on the reverse strand, counting down.
GTCGGTCGACGACAGCTTCTGGTTCTTCTTCTTCTTCTTCTTCGGCATCGGTCTCACGAAGTCTTCGGGCTTTAGCCCTGTGTAATCTGTGCGGGTGGGTTCAGGGGGTTCAGCAAAAAAATAAAATAAAAAGGATCGTACAGAGGGCCGTCTGTTCCTCTTGCGATAGGGTGTCCTTGCGAGCTCTCTCAAGAACGGCGACGACATCGGAGTCCTGCCAGAAGCCCTTCAGGACCTCGTCGACGGTTTTCGTTTCACCGGCCGCGTAGCGGACGATGGCAAGCCCGAACGCACGCTCGATGGTGCGCAGCGGGTGGGCGTCGTCGAGGAGAACACTGTTTCCGTGGCAGGACCACAGCTAGGGAAAAGCGTCAGGTCGGCTCAGCGGAAGAGATGGGGAAGAACGCACGCCGAGCAGGTCCCTCGCCTCAACCGTGGTCGCGTTCGCGTAGGAGTGTGTGCCGGAGAGGACGGGGACCAGGGAATGGCCCAGGCCGAAGAAGAGTGCGGGGAAGAGCGTCTCCACGAGGTCCATCTTCGCCTCTTCGCGAATCTCGGCGGCTGACTCTCCTTTGACGCCTGTGTTGGCGTCGCGAGCGAGGAGGTCCCCCTCGAGCACGTGGAGGAGAAACGCGTGATCTTTAGCATCTAGCTGGGCCTCCCAGGGCTCTCCGTCGTCTTCCGTTGGCGCCGGGAGCTGTCAGACAGATAAGCCAGAGGGTCGGAACGGAGGCGGGGACGCTCACAGTCATCAGGGCCCGCACAGTGCGGCCGAGGGCGGACAAATTGGAATGCGTGTTGCCCCGGGAGGTGGAAATGGCCTTGAAGTCTGCCACAACCTGGTTGCTGTGCAGCATTGATACCGTCCCGTCGGTCAGATACCGCTGGTGGCAGTCGACCAAGTCCTTGGCCCAATCCGACACGAGGACGACGCGGGCGTTCTTCTGCAGCGGTGTGTATGGTTTGTCCGCCCGGGGGAACGGTGGCGCTTTCTTGTCGGGGGCTGCAAGCCACAGCAGCCAGTCGAAGGCTATGAGGGGTAGGAACCGCACCTTCCCGAATGCCGCCGCGGCCCCTTTCGCACTTTCGCCTTTGGTGACGAGGAGGTCTACGGCAGAGCGGATTTGCCCCTCCGAGGGACCAACGATGCATTGAGGATGTTTCGGGAGTCCTTTGATTGGGACACTTTCCCCGAAATATAGTTTGGCGGAACGACACGTAAAGAGCCGCCAGCTCTCAACAAGTTCCTCAGGGGGGCGTACCTTTCCCATAAATGGGAGCTGAAGAGGGCATCAGGTCAAGCTCGGTCAGAGACGTCTGGTGGACCTGCATTCGTGCGCACGGCTTCAGCGATGTCGTGGAGGTCATCCGCATCCCGCGACTTCCCCAACCGTGGCGTGAGGCCAGAGAGCCACGGCGCCGTCAGTTTCACGAGCTTGTCTGGAGGGTGAGTGTCTAACGTCAACATCGGGCGATCCACGAGCTTGTCCAGTGGGTGAAGGTCTAACGTCGACATCGGGCGAGTCGACGTTCAGAGAGAAAACGGTTGGGCGTGTCCACGTGCTTGAGGATTACGTAAACAAATTGGCCCTCCCGGGCTTACTTAAGCGGGCCCAGCCTTGCCAGACCATGCTCACACTCATGTCTCGCCTTGTTCACCAGGAAGCTCCGGCCACTCCTCAGATGTACTTATATACGGAGAGGGTAGGGCTTGTACTCGGCAAGGCTCGCGTGGAACGCCTACTATAGCGCAAACAAAAGTACTGTACTATTTCCTTCACTATTTTTAGATTTTTCTTGTTGACCGAAGAGACCGATAGATTTTCTTTTCAATGAAGGTGTTTTTTGAGCACATCAAAAAATCCGGGTGTCGCCCGTCACTGAAGAAATGGTCGAAACAGTACAGTATGATATCGCGGAACGAGGACAAACGCTAGTCTCTTACAAACAGAAGCTACGACTGCTAGCACGAAAGCTCGCGATGCAGACGTGAAATCAATCACAAAGCCTCATACACGGAAGCCTAAATTGTCGTCTCTCCGCTTTTTGCAACGATTCGTTTTTTTTTTTTTTGCCCCAATTCAAGGCGTCAAATTAATCCCTCAAGATTCTCAAGATGAATCCAGCGCTAGGGCGACTGCTATCTATAAGTATTATGGTGAGTCTTGACTGGCCGCCACTTTGGGTGTTTTGGCATCAAGGTGAGACTTCCTGTCTTTCCTTTGTGCAAACTGGGTGCGCTGGATTTTGCCCCCAGTGCAGCAAAGGGTTCCCGGGGAAAACAATCTGACGCGGTGAAACCGTTCAGTCCCTCCTACAACATGCCCTCTTAATCCTTCGGGGCGTTAACATGTCCCCACAGACCAGAGCACGAGAATAGCCTTGGCGATCCTTCCGCTTAATGGACTTGTAACACGGCGGAGTCCGTTTTCTTCACCACGGGTGTGAACTCTGGCACAAATCAAAATCCCGTCCCCTACCTGTTCAGCTATCCAATGAGCTGCCAGGTATCCGAGGTGGCAGACACTGGGCGCATTGATCCACGCACGTCGGACCCTAGTGCGTGAGATGCACCCATTCCGTAGGTATTCGGCACTCCCATCAGTGGCTACAATCATTGCCTCAGAACCTGACTTCCAAATGCCTACCGAAGTAATGCATTTCACGCAGTCGGTTAGGACATGCATGGATCATTGCCCCCGGTGAGACAAGCCGCTGTGTCTCATTTTCCTTCGATTGAGATTCTGGGTTCAGCCACAAGATTGTTTTTCGAAATCTGGCACAAGGCGAAACCCTGTCCCCAGCTGCTTATAGAAATCCTTAGTTCAACTGATCGATGAGCTCCTAGGCACCCGAGGTGGTAGATAAACTGTTGTGTCTTAAGTGATTCTGGGTTCAAAGACAGAAGGTGCTGGATGTCCCAAATCCGTGGCTCGACCGCCACCTCATCCCAACCGCATCTAAGAACCCAGTATACTTACCATTCTTGGGCGGTTTACTATTTTCGACCAGGAAACCGGCCAAAGTAGGAAACCGGCCAAAGTAGGAAACCGGCCAATTAGGCCGTAGCCGAAAATCAGACTTATACCGGGCCATAATTGTACTTGTATGTTGGAAGAGATGTATGGGCGCCCCCAAATCTAAAATTTGAACGCATTTGACTGAGTTGATGGGATGCTATGCTCGGTTTACGGACCGAAAACGATGCCGAACACGTGTTTTCTTATTTTGGACACGGCATCGCCTGGACGAATTCGCCTCGATCTCCACGACCGCTGCGGCTTTCCACGACATCCGGCGCTCGTTCTGCTCGGACCATGTCTGGCTACCCTCCATATCTCTCTACCGTGTCTGCCGCTCCTCCGTCCGTCGTTATATCGCCAGAGATTCCTGCCGCATTATCAAAATCTGCCTTCAAAGCCACAAAATTGCCCCTGGGAGAGGCCACGAACCCGTGGTGCTATTGCTCCAAAACTCGGCATGGGGGACGAACATGGTCAATGGTCTCCTCTGATGGTACCGATATGATTTTATCGATTTTATTCCTCCCTCGTTGCCGCCCACAGTGCAAAATCGGCATTTACGCAAGGCTGCCACTTTGGATTTTTCTGGGGAGATGGAGGACTTCCGCCGTTCAGCGTGGGGCTCAGGTTGCGTTTACATAGGTCCTCTTGAGCCGACCCTTGCTTATCTTGGATGTGATGAAGCTTTCGCCGCCGTACGGGTGCATTCTATCAGACATTATTGGGAGGGTTTTCACCATATAGGTAACCGTAATCTTTATCGCGTCGCCCATCGCTGCACCTCGATCACCCTTTGAATATGATTGTTTTCATTGCTGAAAATTGTTTCATGTCACCGTTGGCGCTCTGTGGCCGCATATAACAGCTGCGCTGCCCTCAATCTTTGCTGTGTTTCCGCCCCATAACTCATACACCTCAGCTTTCATTTGAAGTTCAGCAATGACTACTCGCGCACGGGCTCGTTTGGAGGCCCCCGATCCACCTCTCCAGCATCCTACCGACCCGATCGTTTCCATCGAGCACACCGTTGACACTGACTACAACCTCGAGGACGTGCCTCAAGAGAAACGCCTTCAGCAGACGGCCATCGATGGGAGTCCCGGCACAATTTGGAGTTCCAGGTGTTCTGGACAGATGGGACGTGACCTGGGAGCCGTTCTCGAACGTCAATGAATGTGCAGCGATGGACGAGTATCTGGCGGCTGTCGCACCGCGACGTCGATGACCCACTCCTCTTGCCCAGGCGTAAGCTCCTCATCAATCCCCCCCTGACGCCGAGAAGCGGGTAGTTTTATCGAATCGAGAGCTCTTTCTAACCCCCCAATACATTTCTTGCCCTTGCGGTTGCCAGAGGAAGCGCAGACGGAGAAAGAGAAATGCTTGTCGTGTATATTCCCACGCCTGGCCGGCCTCCTAGTTTCGGCCGATTTCGGACTTGCCGCCGCAAAATATTCACAACGCCATCAATATGTTACCGATCCGCAAAATCCGAACTGCAACCTGTACATATGATGCTAGACTACTACCCGACACCTTATAGGACCATATGCATGGCCCATCTTTCGTCTATATGTGCAAAACCCTTAAGGTGGCCGGTATCCCGGTCGTAAATAGTAGGACGAGCAATAGTGCGTGAAACGCTGAGAGTCTTTCTGATGCAACCGACCTGCCTCCCATTCTTTAGCTAGTTTTTCTCACGCCATTAGTCCCTAAACTACCCTGGAAGGGGAATTTACACATTTCTCGTTGG
>JARJCP010000280.1:0-28981 GCA_029281795.1 Mycena crocata | reverse complement strand
AAAAGTGATTTACATTATAAGGTCCTGACGCGACCTGATGGGCTGACGGAAGCTGATCAGGTACATATCAGGTTCAAAGGCGCGACTTGTCAGACCCGGTCAGGCCGTATCACCCATGCCTGCATCAGAAGGGAAATCCACTGTAATGAATCCAGTGTAACAAATGTATTTATTGTGTGTCCGCCCGAAGGAACATGTCAGCATCAGTGGAATCTACGAAGTAATGTAAGTTGTCCTTGCCGCTAGCCGTCACTGGTGTCAGTAAGGCGCCGCGCATCACATAGTCCATCAACAACAGCGAATATTCCTTGGTCTCCTCGTATACCTGACATCCAGCCCAGTCTGTTCTTGGTTTCCATTTGCTCCGGCGAAACTGGCGAACAATTGCGACATCAAACTGTCGTTTCGTTTCCAGCGTGCAGCGAAACATGGTGCGAAGGCGTGCGAAGGACAGGCCGGGAAGATCGGAGTTGAATAAAATACTGTCGTAGCGGGAATAACCATGGAACGAGGGGTTGCAGCGTACAATGTCGCGGAGCCCTCGCCAATCCTCGAGGGATTGGTAGGTCAGATGGGCACATTTAAAAGGTTGAATCTGCACCACACATTAGCCACACATTCCAACCTATTGAAAAAGAGAAATATCACCTTGATCCGTTGCTCAAAAGTCACCTGTTCGCCGGGAAAATGCTCTGAAATGAAATCTCGGAGCATTGAGTCGAAATCCTTGACGGGATTTCCAGCCGAGTTCAAGAGATCTCCGAAGGCTCTTGAATTGGTAAGACGATCTGGCGCTCCGAACCTCCAAGAGGCAGAAGTGAGAGCACTTGTGTTTGAGCTCTCCTCAAGATCTGGCTCGTCTTCTCGTTCATCCTCCTCACATTGTTTATCAAACTTATCAATTGCCATGCGGATGCGTGCGATTGCCTCTTGCGTTTCGTCAATTCGGTTCATCTAAAACAATATCAGATCCAGAAAAATGTGACATTGAAGCTCGCACCTGAACTGCAACATTTTTGAAGTTTGTTTGATTATAAGCTTCCGCCGCTTCCTGTTGAAAGCCTTCACCAGGCCGTGTTGAACCGTGATTTGTGGTTCCTTTATTGCGGATATCGTCGACGATATGACTTGTAGCATGTTGTTTGAAGAAATCAAACTCTTTTCCATATTTCACCGTCACTTGCTGTGAATGTATTAAACTCGAGGCAAAATCCGGGTGCAGAAAAGACACACCGAGCACCAGTATTCGTAGTCCTTGATGAACTGCTGAAGCCGCTCCAGCCGCTGGGACGGCATGCAATGCATTCCCGTCATTATACGCAACCGTTGGCATGCTCGGATACAGTGAACTAGCGGGTCATTGTGCGGGAATATCTGCACAATGCACGGGAGAACAGACTGAGGACCAGAAAATCAGCATCATTCACCGACACAATTAAATGGATTTATCTGCCTTCAAAATATCGTAGAAGGACTGTCCATCTGTGAACCGGACTGTGGTGACTTGGTTGAAGTGCTTGAGACCCGGCCACCTTGTAAAATCCCGCATGCTATATGTGGGCGTTAAAAGGTGCACTCGAAGATGTTGTAGACTCACTTCTGCGCAAAAGTACCTTTTCCACCAAGGAGCGACCATAGGTGATCACCCCATTTACCCAAATCGTCGGAGTGAAGTGTATCGTACGAGTATGCCGCGTATGGGTCCGAAAAACGGAAACCCCACAGGAAATGCTGTCAAAGAGTCAACAAGGATGAGTGATACAGTTGTTGTTGAACCTACGTCGATTCCATGAAGGCCTTTATTCTTCAAGATAGCCTCCTTTTCCGTCTTTGTGTTGGCCTTGAATGCCTTCCGTACGACTTTCTTCATTGTAATTGGTGTACGAAGAACGAAAGCCTTCATTAGCCTGTGGAGATCATCCTTATGGACAAGGCATTTAGGACAAGGGTAATTAGCGAGTGCAGCACGACACGCATTAAAATATGCTGCTTCCTTCCCATCAAGGGAACTTATAAAAATTCCTGGGTGGAATATGCGGACAACCTTGTCGCAGCACTCGACAGGCTCCCCATTCCACGAACGAGCCCGGAGACTCGCAAAGACAGTAGCGAGAATGCGCTGATAGACCTTCATTTTGAATTTTGCGAAAGCTAGAGTCTCAACGCTTTTACGATCATGTGGGTCGTTCGGATCGGGAATCTGCATACCAAATTATAAGCGGAACAGGTGGTGATTTCAAGATATTGGAGGACTCACGCCGGCAATATAACCCAAAAGGACACCGCCTCCATTGCCAGAAGCGTTCCGAATATTCCCTGGCAGGAATACGGCCCGCAAAACCATGGGATGCATAGTCACCCGTTTCGTCACAAGGCCTTCATCAAGCCAGCAGTGGAGTGGAAGGAAGCAGTGCGGATACGGGTCAGCATCGGGCAATTCCGACTACCGAAATCTCAGTTAGTGTTTGCTAGGTTACTAACACATACCTCGTGGTTGTACCATGTGTCGGCCGTGTTCGGTTCATCAATAACTTGCTCGCACAACGTTTCCACCTCAGTTCCCTCGCAGTAATACTTGCGGACAGAGTTGAACATTGTATAAGGAGCGAGGGAGTGGTCTTCGAGAAGTCTAGTGACCCATTCCCAAGGATCCCGGTATTCGAACGTGATACGGTGCATTTCACCCTTGTACTTGGCCGAAATCTCACCAGATTTGAACTAGACTCGGAGGTGTCAGTGTGGATTTGTCGAAACAGACAGGGAAAAAAAACTGACTCTGACCCCATACTTTCGAGCTGTCGCCAATGCAGCCTCCATTTCTTTGTGATTTTTCAAGGTGACACGACTTCGCCCAGTAGAATTCCAGGTGCGAGAAGCGCCATTGAGAAGATTATTTGTAAGGTATTTTGGCAGCAAGCCTTTGACAGAAATTTCAGTGGCCTCGAAATCTGCCCGTGAGCAAAAGGGAAACCACGGAGCATGCCCGTAAAGTTCTTCGCGCAATGATACTGTTGGTTTAACCTCGCTATCCGAATAGTCCGGGGAATCGATGGGAATGATTTTGGGGGTGGAATCGGTGCTGTGAGGATGGGGGACAATTCGGATATAGGATCCGGGTAGAAGAGGACCAATAAAGTCTCAGTGATTATGGTCAGCAGCGGTGTCAATGTCCATCGGAGGCGGGGAGGATGCAGTGGGTTCTAGCGAAAGTTTCGAGATATATTCACCCTAGAACAACGCAATCAATTGACTCAGAGATAGCATACTTGATATACACACCAATAAATTATCCTCCTCGCCAGAATCGATTGCTTTTTTTACTACGCTTTCGTTGCTCCGAGTAGTCGTGAATTGCTTTGCAATATTTTTGATGCTTGTCGAATCCACGCGCATCGCGGTGCTTCTTGCACCATTTGCACCGCGGTTTCAAAATCTTGATAGGTTTGGAGGCCGTTCGTCTTCCACGGGCCATAGCGAGAGAGCTCGACGTGCGGATGACGCACATAAATTGATGCTCCATGGATGATGGCGGGTACTCCACCATGACACAAAAACACTGCGTCCCCGTCGACTAAACACCTCTCTCATTTTGACATCGACCATGGCGCGAACCAACAAGAAAAGAACCCGTGTTGAGTCTTCTAATGACGGCTCTGCTTCGGAGAGTGGTGACAACATGGAAAACTTGGAGAAGATGAATGTTAGCCAGCTGAAAGAGGTGTGCGACTGTGCTTGTGGATGCTCTCAAGGCTAACACGTCTCAGGAGCTTCGAAAGGCCCAGCTTGGGAAGAACAATGCAGAGAAGCAACTGCGCCAGGCTTTCGGCGACATGACAAACTCCACCCACGAGAGGGATCACAATGCTTCCTCCCGTGCGAAAGAGAAGTCGCGAAAGAAGGGGCCTCAGAAGCGTCAGCGCGTCGAAAGAGAAGTACCCACGCATTCTAGTGACGAGCAGGGTGACACTAGCGATGATGAATCAGAAGACCAGTCGGTGGATGACCGGAGTGAGCAGGAAAGGAAAGTTGCGAGTCTGGGACGCCGGTTCCTTCTACAGAAGGGACTGTGGCTCAAGGATGACACGCTCGATGCGCCACTCGATGAAGATTACGACGCGAAGAAGCGCTTTGACGGCGCCCAGATCCAGGGGCAGCTTCGCGACATCCTGGACATCCTCCCCGACCACTTCAGACAAAAAGTCCTGAAAGAAGGGTGGTTTCAGCATGCGGTGAGTTGACTTGATCTATGATTGGAATGAGCCCTTGAACTTCGTCAGTTTATTCACGGGATGAATTCCCAGCGGTCGAATACATCGAGCCGTATCCGGCGTACAGCGGGAACTAGCATCTATGATTGTTCCGCCGCAGATCTTCTGAGTCCGACCGCACGCCGCAAGTTCCGCAAGGAAATTGGGTGGTACCGAAACAGCGATGGAAAGGGTGCATACGCGTCCCTCGACGTTCCGATTCTACACAAGGATGGATCGGCTGTGTACGACATCCACACTTGTTTCCTCGGCCCCGCTCTGATGCGTGTGAGTGAAAAACCGACGCACAATCAATAATTGTAACCATGACCGTCTTCTTTCCCAGCTGTACGCTGCCCTTATCCGTGGACCCAGCGGCGCATCTGCCATGCTCAAGATCGACGACACTGAACTCTCGATACCTAGGACCGACAATATGGAGCACATTCACCGAATTGATCATACCGAGGCCGGGGCTATTGCGGCGTGCGGTGTTTTGGTACGTGAAACATATATCCCAATGAAAATGGATGCTCACGAATGGTCGGCAGGCCATCTGGGGCAAATCCGTCGATGGCTCCCTCTGACCGCAGGGCGATACCACCAATATTGACTATGAAGGTCTGTTTGATGAATATCTTGACATCCTGACCACTGGGCTGTGCAACAAAACTCCGAGCATCTTGAATGTGTTTGAAGAATGGGACCGTGTCATGTTCCCTAACGCCCAGGCCAGCTCTGCTGATCCCGAGAAACAGCACTGCCCCCGCAAAAGTGCTGGATACCAGCGCGCCATGGAGGCCATGCGAGCCGAGGATCATGCACAGGAGCCCGATGCGCCCGTAGAGGATCAAGAGGAGACGGGTGGAGGAGGCGGCGGCGGCGGCGACGAGTATGAATCGGGATGAAAGACGGAAATGGCCTGATTGGGTTGCTGACATGTACACGTTTTGTCAGACATTTTAAATAAAACGCCGCAATGGATTTTTCTGTCCTGTACAACAACTTTTTTTTTCGACTTTTCGACCTTGTAAATATCGCGTAATGTGCACTGGAGAAACCTTGCAACCGATGACATGGGCCTGTCAATGCTGATAGGGCCAAAAAAGCTGGGTATGTATTCAACGTGATTTCTTTTTGTATCATATCTACTTTGACGGAGTGGTTATATACTACGTTCCTTTTTATAGCGTTTCTGAGACGTCAGTCGTTCGACTCCCAATTCAACCATTAATTACTTTACAGTCTAACATACAATACAAAAGTACTAACAGTTCACTACCTTGAAACTGAAGGTCGTTGGAATCGTAACACCCCAACAAGACCTTCAGTGTTACTTTTTTGACCTTCCTGGGGACTACCTGATCAGCCACCGTCAGGCTGGTCAGGTCCGTCAGGCTGATCAGGTCCGTCAGGGCTGACTGGGACCGATAATGCATTTCTGACCCATATTGGCCCATGGAAAACCTGACGGGCTGAAGCAACCTGATATCCCCATATCAAACCATATAATGTAAATCGCTTTTTTCCGACAGTGACATGTGCTACGAGGCTCTAATACCGCTTGTACGCATCCCATTCAGCAGATCTTCTCCAGTTACTCATTTGCTCACGATTCCTCTCTAGGTCTACGCAACACCAATCAACTTGGGTGGCCTGGGGCTCAAGTAAAATTTCATTTCCAACAGCTACTTTTATTCATGCATGCTCACAATCGTCCTCGTTCGCAGGCCCTACGACATCGGGCTCATAATGGGATTGTGCGGGATCAGCAATGCCTTTGTGCAGATCTTTCTTGGAGGGCGGATCATCCGCTACGTCGGCCCGCGGCGCATCTTCATCGGCGCCTTCTGTGCGCTCGTCCTCGCGTTCATGGCGTACCCGCTCCTCAGCGTGCTCGCGAAGCGCGCGGGACACATCGACGGTTGGGTGGTTGGGGTGCTCGTCTGCCAGCTTAGCTGCTCGTTCATGATTTATTTTGCGTTTGGTATGTCTGCCTCCCTGCCCAATATACGAAAGACCCGCCTGAGAAAGCTAAACATGTATTTTGCGAACCGCAGCGTCAGCAATGATCTTCGTCATGGACGCCGCCCCCAACCGGGCGAGCATCGGGAGCGTGAACGGGCTGGCGCAGATGGTGGGGCCGACGCTGCGCGCTGTCGCGCCGACCTTCGCATCCTCGCTGTTCTCGCTGTCGGTGCAGAATAACCTCGCGGGCGGGTATATGGTGTACATCGTCCTGGTGGGTGTGACGCTCGGGGTGGTGCGGTGCGCGATGCTGCTGCCGCGGCGGCTGCGGGCTGAGGTGAAGGATGGAGCCTAGTTGGAGAGGTTGGATGGTGCGTAGTTGGAGGGGAATATGGGGTACGTCGGAAGGGAAATATGGGGTATATTCGGAGAGGATAGATGGGGCATAGAATGGAATGGGTAGGACACGATTTGGGTGTTGGCCATGAATGTTGCAACTACTTGCCCGATGTACGGCCATAGATATTAGATACGCGGCACGATAGAGATGAGAAACCGTTATAGATGATGAGGGAAAACTATGGACTAATGACAAGACAATAGGGGAAATTGAACAAGGGAACTTACCTTGATTGCTTTTGGGGTAATAAGTGCTGGTTGTGCCACCGACTTTTGAGAACGCCCTCTAATGCCAGATAAAACGACATATGCAGAATGCACACTCTTCTGATTCGGCTTCACGTAGAGGAATGGCGTAAAACCAAATTCAAACATGAGCACTTTTTCTTATGTAGTTCAGAAAATGAACCACATAACCTTTGTGTCGCTTCACGCCGCTTGCCAATATTCCAACATCATGTGATTCAGGTTCTATTGACAGTGCCTTTGTAACTCATTCATTTGATCCGAGCTAGTCGCTGGCTCAGTCGACGTCGCTGCATACGGCTGTCCACGATGTGGTATTCAAATTGCATCGTCCCGTCCTGTTGACCCTTGTAAATCGGCTTCATTCGATAAACATCGCCGTCAACACGAACGGTCAAGGGCGACGGCAAACACGACCTAAAACTCTGCACCACAAGCGTGGCGTCTTTGTTCTGGGCATTGACGCGGTCCAGGCCTGCTCCAGTGTGTTTCTGCCGGCAGGACGGATAGTCATGCTACTGAGAGTAGGAATGGAGCCCGCGGTTCTCAGGAGGAGGTCCTAGGAATTGATTACCCATGTCGGAAAAAAGCGATTTACATTATATGGTTTGATATGGGGATATCAGGTTGCTTCAGCCCGTCAGGTTTTCCATGGGCCAATATGGGTCAGAAATGCATTATCGGTCCCAGTCAGCCCTGACGGACCTGATCAGCCTGACGGACCTGACCAGCCTGACGGTGGCTGATCAGGTAGTCCCCAGGAAGGTCAAAAAAGTAACACTGAAGGTCTTGTTGGGGTGTTACGATTCCAACGACCTTCAGTTTCAAGGTAGTGAACTGTTAGTACTTTTGTATTGTATGTTAGACTGTAAAGTAATTAATGGTTGAATTGGGAGTCGAACGACTGACGTCTCAGAAACGCTATAAAAACAAACGTAGTATATAACCACTCCGTCAAAGTAGATATGATACAAAAAGAAATCACGTTGAATACATACCCAGCTTTTTTGGCCCTATCAGCATTGACAGGCCCATGTCATCGGTTGCAAGGTTTCTCCAGTGCACATTACGCGATATTTACAAGGTCGAAAAGTCGAAAAAAAAGTTGTTGTACAGGACAGAAAAATCCATTGCAGCGTTTTATTTAAAATGTCTGACAAAACGTGTACATGTCAGCAACCCAATCAGGCCATTTCCGTCTTTCATCCCGATTCATACTCGTCGCCGCCGCCGCCGCCTCCTCCACCCGTCTCCTCTTGATCCTCTACGGGCGCATCGGGCTCCTGTGCATGATCCTCGGCTCGCATGGCCTCCATGGCGCGCTGGTATCCGGCACTTTTGCGGGGGCAGTGCTGTTTCTCGGGATCAGCAGAGCTGGCCTGGGCGTTAGGGAACATGACACGGTCCCATTCTTCAAACACACTTGGGGGTGAGGCCGTGGCTTTGCCCGGCAGAACTTCGTACTTATGTTCTTATTACCTAGTTCCTCAGAACCATGTGTGTGAGTGAAATAAATGAATAACCAGTCTAACAATGGCTTTCAACAGGGAATTCACACCCTTTTACTGGTCGTTCTCAGTGTTATTAAGGGGGGTGTTGACTTTATATCACAGCATTGACTACTTGTTTGTAAAAAATGAAGACTGAATTGGGAAGCGGTTTGAACAACTACTAATCAGCAAATTGACAAGTCCTTTCACGAGACCTTTTCACACCTTTTCTGTCTTTCACCTTTTTAAAACTCTTTTTGTGTAAGGGCAACCTCAAGGCCCGAGTATACTCAAGAGTCCTGACGAGGGGGATCCAAAGATAAATATCACAGAGTAGCTACAGATACAAATGGACAGACCTGACGAGGGGGATCCGAAGAGAAGAAAGACTAAGGATCACCCACGTCAGATCCCGGTATATAAGTAACTACGGACGGGGGGCATGTGATAGCAACCGGAGTGATCGGCAGAGGTCCCGGGCGGAATCACAGGCCATGTGATATCGGGAGGAGCCGGAACGGGTCGGAACGGGACCGGAAGGTCCGGATGCGGGAGCGGAAGGGCCGGAAATAGGGGTTCCCCTGACATCACCCCCCCCTTGGAATGCGGCGCCTCGACGCATAGAACAGATACGGAGGGCCGGGTCCCGGAAGGGGAGCGAGTCAAAAGCGGCGGAGGCGATGGAGCGAGGGGCAGCAGGGTATCTCCGGTAGTAGTCGGCGACGAGTTCCGGGGCGAAAAGGTCGGAATGCTTAACCCATTTATCATGTGAGTTATCATATCCTTTAAACCGACAATAATACCAGAGTCCACCATAGCGTATCTTGGCTTCCAGGATTTCCTGTACTTCCCATTCCGGCACGGCGTCCGGAGGAGCCTCTTCGTCGATGACCGGAGGAGGCTCGTCGTAGCCGGGACGGCCTTCAAAGGGGTCCTCTTCCGCGAGCTGAAGCTTCACGACCGGAAAGACCGGGTGGAGGCCGGAGAGACGGGGGGGGAGCGCAAGCTTATACGCACCTCGGCCGACGACTTGGACGACCTTAAAGGGGCCCAGCCGTCGGTGAGAGAGCTTGACCGAGGGGCGGGTCGTTTGGATGTCCGAGGCATCAACCCAGACACGATCTCCGACCTTGATGTCCGGAGCCGGAGTGCACCGACGATCATAGTACCGCTTGAACTCCTCCTTCGCCTTCACCAGAGCTGCGCGGGCCTCGGAGACTCCGGATGCGATCCGGTCTCGGAACTCATTTACCGACTCAACCTTCGAACGCAAGCCGTTCGGCTCGAAACCCATCCGGGGGAGCCGTCCAGTGTCCGTCATGAACGGGACCTGTTGCGTAGAAGAGTGAATGTGGTTGTTGTAGGCAAATTCCGCGGCCGGAAGGAGCTCGTCCCAGTCATCCTGCTTGTAATTAGTGAAAAGCCGGATGAACTGCTCCATCTCCTGGTTTACCCGCTCCGTCTGCCCATCGGTTTGCGGGTGGTACGCCGTGGAGGTCGCGGGTTTGATTCCGATGAGGCGCCAGAGCTCGGTGGTGAACTCTGCTACGAACTGAGGGCCCCGGTCGGAGATGTACTTCTCTGGAGTTCCGTGGTGGCGCCAGACGTTCCGGTAAAAGAGCCGGGCCGCACCGACAGCGTCGATCTGGGTGTGGCACTCGATGAAGTGGGCTCACTTACCGAGGACGTTGACTACAACCATGATCGCATTGTAGCCGTGCGCTTCCGGAAGTTCGACGACGAAGTCCACCGACACGGCACTCCAGCGCTCCTCCGGAATCTCCGTCGGGTGCAACTCCCCGACCGGAAGCTTCCGGAGCGCCTTGGTCCGGAGACACAAGTCGCAGGTCGCTACATACCGGCCAACGTGACGGGACAGCTGGGGCCACCAGTAGTTCCGGGAAATGAGCTCCAACGTTTTGAAACGGCCGGCATGCCCAGCAATGCGGGTGTCGTGGTGCTGCTCCAAGATCCGACGACGAAGGTCCTTGTTCCGGGGAACAACGATCTTGCCACGGAAATAGAGCAGACCGGACTCGACATGCCACTCGGAGGACCGGGAGGACCGGGCGCCACGAACCTTCAAAAGTTCCCGGGCCGCGAGAGCGACGGGGTCCTCGAGGTCAGGCTCGCCGGCGAGGGCATCGCGGATCTCGCGGAGGATCGGGACTTCCAGTCCGGAGACTATAACACCCTCTAGCGTGCGGATATGGAACAGCTGTGGGGTCAGGAGCGTCACATCCTGGTTGTCCGAAGCCGCTCCATGGTCAGCGCATCGGGACAGGGCGTCCGCGCGGCCCATAAGGCGTCCGGGTTTGTGGTGAAGCGAGAAGTCGAACTGGGACAGGTACAGGGACCACCGGGCCTGCCTCCGGTTGAGGTTCTGCGCCTTCCGGAAGTACTCCAAGTTCTTGTGGTCCGTCCAGATCTCGACCGGATGCTGAGAGCCCTCGAGGAAGTGCCGCCACTCCTCGAGCGCCCGGATGATCGCCAGCATCTCCTTGTCGTGGATCTCGTAGTTGCGCTGGACCGGACTCAAGCTCTTGGAGAAGAAGGCAACCGGATGCCACTTCCCGTCGACACCCTCCTGAGAGAGGACAGCTCCGGACGCGAAGTCGGAACTGTCCGCCTCAACCCGGTACATCCGGGACTCGTCTGGACCGGCTCGGTGACCACTGCGTCCTTCAAGGCTTGGAACGCAGCGGCCTCCTTGTCGGTCCAGACACACGCCTGGCCCTTCTTGGTGAGGTCGAAGAGAGGGCGGGCGATGTCGGAAAAGTCGCGGATGAACCGCTGGTAGAAGTTCGTGAAGCCGAGGAACTGCTGCACGTCCTTCTTGTTTTCCGGCGCCGGCCAAGCGGAAACTCCAGCGACCTTGACCGGATCCATCTCCACATGATCGTGAGAGATGATCACGCCGAGGTATTCGATCGAGGACTTCTCGAACTCGCACTTCTCCGGTCGCAAGTAGAGCTTATGCTCCCGGAGACGTCGGAGGACCTCCCGGACGATCTCCCGGTGCTTCCGGAGGTCCGAGTGCGCGATGAGGATGTCGTCGAGGCACACCATGACGTCGCCAGACAAGATGAGATCTTGGAAGATGTCGTTCATCATTGTCTGGAAGGTCGCCGGGGAGTTGGTAAGGCCGAAGTACATCACCAATGGCTCAAAGAGCCCCCGGTTGGTACGGAATGCGGCCTTCCACTCGTCACCCTCCCGGATGCGGACGTTGTTAAAGCCCCACCGGACGTCGAGTTTCGTAAAGAACCGGGCTCCTTTCAAACGATTGATGAGATCGTTGATCAGAGGCAGGGGGTACCGGTTCTTTACGGTCATCGCGTTGAGCGCCCGGTAGTCCTGGACGAACCGGAGGCCTCCATCCTTCTTTTTGACGAAGAAGACCGGAGAGGCCATCGGGGATTTCGACAGCCGGATCCGTCTGGTAGACAAGCCCTCCTCGATGAACGCGTCGAGTTTGCGTTGCTCGAGGGGCGAGATCGGGTAGACCTTGCAGTTGGCGGGCTTCGAGTCCGGAACGAGTTCGATGGCGTGGCCCCAGGTTCGGCTCTCAGGGAGCGAGTCGAAGGACTCCCGGTTGAAGACGGCCTCAAAATCACGTTTTTGGCATACGCCTCGGCCTGTCGTTGCGAAACGGTGCTGGTCGCGCGGATATCCTCCGGAGGCGAGAACCGGGTGTACAGGATCCGGTCACCGTCCTCGAGCGGATCGTCCTCGTCATCGGAATCGTCGGAATCATCCGGAGAGAGTTCCGGCAACTCCTCATCGAAGTCGAAGTCATCGTCGTCCTCGCCGCTCCGGTCATCCACGTCGATAGCGCAGATGTCCACGCTGGGCTGGGACCGGATGGACCGGAGGATCTGGGCGACGGCCTTCGCATGTCGGCGTTCGGCCCGGGCTTCGTCCGTGCAGGTGTTGCAACCGGACGGGCATCGGCTCCTCTTGACCTCCTGGGTGTCCCAGTTGATCTCCGGGTTGTGCTTCCGGAGCCAGGAGTAGCCAAGGATGAGCTTCTGCTTACCTAAGCGCGTGACGGCGAGTTGCACGCGCTCGGTGTGGCCCTTATAGTGTAATACCACGTCCGCGACGGCCCGGATGGAGCCAGCCTCGTTCGGGGTACCGTCGACGTTGAAGACCGGGATTGGCTGCGAGAGCTGCCAGATCGGAAAGGAGGTGGACCGGACGTACTCGGAGTCGATGAACTCGGAGGTGGCTCCGCAGTCGACAAGGCCTTTGAGCGAGAGCTTGGCGGCGTTGTCAGCAGACTCAATCTCCAGAGGGAGGTGGAGGGAGTTGGCGCTCGGAGCGGCGGCAATCGTATACCGTTTCGGAAGCTTGCGTTCCCAAGACGGCCTACGAGGCGGCCGGGTTTTCAGAAGGACCGGAGCGGCCGGAGTACCGCTCGGATCAGGGGATGCGTCTATCGTTTCGGGGGATGCAAGAGATATATTGTCAGACTCGTTACATAGAACAGCGAAACGATTAGGGGACGCGAACGAGGGCGCACCGCTCACTCGTCGCGGAGGGGAAAATCCTCCGGTTCCGAAATGACCGGACGGTCCGCGACAGCCTGCGCGGACGCTACCTTGGCAAGGAGCTCCTCCAGCATCTCGCCTCCCAGCTGCCGGATCACTTCGTCGAGCAGGTCAGTCGACCGGATGTCGACCGGAACGGTGCAGTCCTTCGCGAAGTGGTTCGGATCGCCGCAGCGGAAGCAGCCACGGCGAGGGGCATTGCGGGCGCGGGTGCGGTCCACGTCCATAGGGACCGGAGGTGGAAGCACCGGCACGGCAGCCCTCGGCTGGGGGGTCGAGACCACGGCGGGGGCGACGGGAATCACCCGGGCGCGACCCGTCGCGGTTGCATGGCACATCGGAAGGGCGGCTTCCAAAGCGCGGAGCTTGGCCTCGTACTGGCGGTAGGCACGAAGCCTCCAGGCGGGGTAGTCGCGGATGTCCGGAGGGTCGGAAGATCCGGTTATCGCGGTGTTGATCGCCGGATCGAGGCCCGTCCGGTACTTCGTGACCTTGACGAGGGGGTCTTCGAAGCCGGCAAGGTCGACGAGGTCCTCGAAGTCGTCCGTGTATTGGAAGACGTCCCGGGAGCCCATGTGGTACGAGCGTCCCTCGAGCTTGTTCAGCGCATGGTCCTGTTCGTTCTCCTCGACGAACCGGAGCCGGAACTCCCGGAGGAATGCGTCCCAGCTCGTGAGGAGGAACGGGGTCTTGTTGGACTGACGCTCGGCCCAACGCTGTGCGGAACCAGTGGCCATAAAAGACATGGCGTACCGGACGACCTTCTCCTCGGAGGGTTCCCCGTTCTCCGTGAACGCCTCCGGAAGCAACCGGGCGTAGGACCGGACCTGGTGAAGGAAGGCCCGGCCGTTCCTGCGGTCACCGTCAAAGACAATCGGGGGGTTCGGCCGGAGGAACGATTTCGCTCCAGGAGCAACATTTTTAAATAACCCTGGACCCGGGTCCGGAGCCGGGTCGGCAAGGGACGGGGCAGGCGAAGCAGCAGTGGGGTGTTGGTTTTGGACAAGTTTTGCAAGCGACGTGATGCTCGCTTCGATCCGGTCCAACCGGGCGGCGGCTTCCGCGGACGCGTCGGACATGGAGGGATCTAGACGAGGGGAGGAGGGGACAAGATTCAGGTTCGGGGAGACCGGAGCACTTTCGGAGTCGTCCGAGTCTGCTAAACCGTAACCCGCAATCTTGGCCGGTTAATCCCTTAGAGTCTTTCTTCTGCTGTAAGGGCAACCTCAAGGCCCGAGTATACTCAAGAGTCCTGGGGATCCGAAGATAAATATCACAGAGTAGCTACAGATACAAATGGACAGACCTGACGAGGGGGATCCGAAGAGAAGAAAGACTAAGGATCACCCGCGTCAGATCCCGGTATATAAGTAACTACGGACGGGGGGCATGTGATAGCAACCGGAGTGATTGGCAGAGGTCCCGGGCGGAATCACAGGCCATGTGATATCGGGAGGAGCCGGAACGGGTCGGAACGGGACCGGAAGGTCCGGATGCGAGAGCGGAAGGGGCGGAAATAGGGGTTCCCCTGACATTTTGCTGACTTTTCGCAACCCCTTTTCGTCCTCAAACACCTTTTCATCCTTTTATAAAAGTGATTTACATTATAAGGTCCTGACGCGACCTGATGGGCTGACGGAAGCTGATCAGGTACATATCAGGTTCAAAGGCGCGACTTGTCAGACCCGGTCAGGCCGTATCACCCATGCCTGCATCAGAAGGGAAATCCACTGTAATGAATCCAGTGTAACAAATGTATTTATTGTGTGTCCGCCCGAAGGAACATGTCAGCATCAGTGGAATCTACGAAGTAATGTAAGTTGTCCTTGCCGCTAGCCGTCACTGGTGTCAGTAAGGCGCCGCGCATCACATAGTCCATCAACAACAGCGAATATTCCTTGGTCTCCTCGTATACCTGACATCCAGCCCAGTCTGTTCTTGGTTTCCATTTGCTCCGGCGAAACTGGCGAACAATTGCGACATCAAACTGTCGTTTCGTTTCCAGCGTGCAGCGAAACATGGTGCGAAGGCGTGCGAAGGACAGGCCGGGAAGATCGGAGTTGAATAAAATACTGTCGTAGCGGGAATAACCATGGAACGAGGGGTTGCAGCGTACAATGTCGCGGAGCCCTCGCCAATCCTCGAGGGATTGGTAGGTCAGATGGGCACATTTAAAAGGTTGAATCTGCACCACACATTAGCCACACATTCCAACCTATTGAAAAAGAGAAATATCACCTTGATCCGTTGCTCAAAAGTCACCTGTTCGCCGGGAAAATGCTCTGAAATGAAATCTCGGAGCATTGAGTCGAAATCCTTGACGGGATTTCCAGCCGAGTTCAAGAGATCTCCGAAGGCTCTTGAATTGGTAAGACGATCTGGCGCTCCGAACCTCCAAGAGGCAGAAGTGAGAGCACTTGTGTTTGAGCTCTCCTCAAGATCTGGCTCGTCTTCTCGTTCATCCTCCTCACATTGTTTATCAAACTTATCAATTGCCATGCGGATGCGTGCGATTGCCTCTTGCGTTTCGTCAATTCGGTTCATCTAAAACAATATCAGATCCAGAAAAATGTGACATTGAAGCTCGCACCTGAACTGCAACATTTTTGAAGTTTGTTTGATTATAAGCTTCCGCCGCTTCCTGTTGAAAGCCTTCACCAGGCCGTGTTGAACCGTGATTTGTGGTTCCTTTATTGCGGATATCGTCGACGATATGACTTGTAGCATGTTGTTTGAAGAAATCAAACTCTTTTCCATATTTCACCGTCACTTGCTGTGAATGTATTAAACTCGAGGCAAAATCCGGGTGCAGAAAAGACACACCGAGCACCAGTATTCGTAGTCCTTGATGAACTGCTGAAGCCGCTCCAGCCGCTGGGACGGCATGCAATGCATTCCCGTCATTATACGCAACCGTTGGCATGCTCGGATACAGTGAACTAGCGGGTCATTGTGCGGGAATATCTGCACAATGCACGGGAGAACAGACTGAGGACCAGAAAATCAGCATCATTCACCGACACAATTAAATGGATTTATCTGCCTTCAAAATATCGTAGAAGGACTGTCCATCTGTGAACCGGACTGTGGTGACTTGGTTGAAGTGCTTGAGACCCGGCCACCTTGTAAAATCCCGCATGCTATATGTGGGCGTTAAAAGGTGCACTCGAAGATGTTGTAGACTCACTTCTGCGCAAAAGTACCTTTTCCACCAAGGAGCGACCATAGGTGATCACCCCATTTACCCAAATCGTCGGAGTGAAGCGTATCGTACGAGTATGCCGCGTATGGGTCCGAAAAACGGAAACCCCACAGGAAATGCTGTCAAAGAGTCAACAAGGATGAGTGATACAGTTGTTGTTGAACCTACGTCGATTCCATGAAGGCCTTTATTCTTCAAGATAGCCTCCTTTTCCGTCTTTGTGTTGGCCTTGAATGCCTTCCGTACGACTTTCTTCATTGTAATTGGTGTACGAAGAACGAAAGCCTTCATTAGCCTGTGGAGATCATCCTTATGGACAAGGCATTTAGGACAAGGGTAATTAGCGAGTGCAGCACGACACGCATTAAAATATGCTGCTTCCTTCCCATCAAGGGAACTTATAAAAATTCCTGGGTGGAATATGCGGACAACCTTGTCGCAGCACTCGACAGGCTCCCCATTCCACGAACGAGCCCGGAGACTCGCAAAGACAGTAGCGAGAATGCGCTGATAGACCTTCATTTTGAATTTTGCGAAAGCTAGAGTCTCAACGCTTTTACGATCATGTGGGTCGTTCGGATCGGGAATCTGCATACCAAATTATAAGCGGAACAGGTGGTGATTTCAAGATATTGGAGGACTCACGCCGGCAATATAACCCAAAAGGACACCGCCTCCATTGCCAGAAGCGTTCCGAATATTCCCTGGCAGGAATACGGCCCGCAAAACCATGGGATGCATAGTCACCCGTTTCGTCACAAGGCCTTCATCAAGCCAGCAGTGGAGTGGAAGGAAGCAGTGCGGATACGGGTCAGCATCGGGCAATTCCGACTACCGAAATCTCAGTTAGTGTTTGCTAGGTTACTAACACATACCTCGTGGTTGTACCATGTGTCGGCCGTGTTCGGTTCATCAATAACTTGCTCGCACAACGTTTCCACCTCAGTTCCCTCGCAGTAATACTTGCGGACAGAGTTGAACATTGTATAAGGAGCGAGGGAGTGGTCTTCGAGAAGTCTAGTGACCCATTCCCAAGGATCCCGGTATTCGAACGTGATACGGTGCATTTCACCCTTGTACTTGGCCGAAATCTCACCAGATTTGAACTAGACTCGGAGGTGTCAGTGTGGATTTGTCGAAACAGACAGGGAAAAAAAACTGACTCTGACCCCATACTTTCGAGCTGTCGCCAATGCAGCCTCCATTTCTTTGTGATTTTTCAAGGTGACACGACTTCGCCCAGTAGAATTCCAGGTGCGAGAAGCGCCATTGAGAAGATTATTTGTAAGGTATTTTGGCAGCAAGCCTTTGACAGAAATTTCAGTGGCCTCGAAATCTGCCCGTGAGCAAAAGGGAAACCACGGAGCATGCCCGTAAAGTTCTTCGCGCAATGATACTGTTGGTTTAACCTCGCTATCCGAATAGTCCGGGGAATCGATGGGAATGATTTTGGGGGTGGAATCGGTGCTGTGAGGATGGGGGACAATTCGGATATAGGATCCGGGTAGAAGAGGACCAATAAAGTCTCAGTGATTATGGTCAGCAGCGGTGTCAATGTCCATCGGAGGCGGGGAGGATGCAGTGGGTTCTAGCGAAAGTTTCGAGATATATTCACCCTAGAACAACGCAATCAATTGACTCAGAGATAGCATACTTGATATACACACCAATAAATTATCCTCCTCGCCAGAATCGATTGCTTTTTTTACTACGCTTTCGTTGCTCCGAGTAGTCGTGAATTGCTTTGCAATATTTTTGATGCTTGTCGAATCCACGCGCATCGCGGTGCTTCTTGCACCATTTGCACCGCGGTTTCAAAATCTTGATAGGTTTGGAGGCCGTTCGTCTTCCACGGGCCATAGCGAGAGAGCTCGACGTGCGGATGACGCACATAAATTGATGCTCCATGGATGATGGCGGGTACTCCACCATGACACAAAAACACTGCGTCCCCGTCGACTAAACACCTCTCTCATTTTGACATCGACCATGGCGCGAACCAACAAGAAAAGAACCCGTGTTGAGTCTTCTAATGACGGCTCTGCTTCGGAGAGTGGTGACAACATGGAAAACTTGGAGAAGATGAATGTTAGCCAGCTGAAAGAGGTGTGCGACTGTGCTTGTGGATGCTCTCAAGGCTAACACGTCTCAGGAGCTTCGAAAGGCCCAGCTTGGGAAGAACAATGCAGAGAAGCAACTGCGCCAGGCTTTCGGCGACATGACAAACTCCACCCACGAGAGGGATCACAATGCTTCCTCCCGTGCGAAAGAGAAGTCGCGAAAGAAGGGGCCTCAGAAGCGTCAGCGCGTCGAAAGAGAAGTACCCACGCATTCTAGTGACGAGCAGGGTGACACTAGCGATGATGAATCAGAAGACCAGTCGGTGGATGACCGGAGTGAGCAGGAAAGGAAAGTTGCGAGTCTGGGACGCCGGTTCCTTCTACAGAAGGGACTGTGGCTCAAGGATGACACGCTCGATGCGCCACTCGATGAAGATTACGACGCGAAGAAGCGCTTTGACGGCGCCCAGATCCAGGGGCAGCTTCGCGACATCCTGGACATCCTCCCCGACCACTTCAGACAAAAAGTCCTGAAAGAAGGGTGGTTTCAGCATGCGGTGAGTTGACTTGATCTATGATTGGAATGAGCCCTTGAACTTCGTCAGTTTATTCACGGGATGAATTCCCAGCGGTCGAATACATCGAGCCGTATCCGGCGTACAGCGGGAACTAGCATCTATGATTGTTCCGCCGCAGATCTTCTGAGTCCGACCGCACGCCGCAAGTTCCGCAAGGAAATTGGGTGGTACCGAAACAGCGATGGAAAGGGTGCATACGCGTCCCTCGACGTTCCGATTCTACACAAGGATGGATCGGCTGTGTACGACATCCACACTTGTTTCCTCGGCCCCGCTCTGATGCGTGTGAGTGAAAAACCGACGCACAATCAATAATTGTAACCATGACCGTCTTCTTTCCCAGCTGTACGCTGCCCTTATCCGTGGACCCAGCGGCGCATCTGCCATGCTCAAGATCGACGACACTGAACTCTCGATACCTAGGACCGACAATATGGAGCACATTCACCGAATTGATCATACCGAGGCCGGGGCTATTGCGGCGTGCGGTGTTTTGGTACGTGAAACATATATCCCAATGAAAATGGATGCTCACGAATGGTCGGCAGGCCATCTGGGGCAAATCCGTCGATGGCTCCCTCTGACCGCAGGGCGATACCACCAATATTGACTATGAAGGTCTGTTTGATGAATATCTTGACATCCTGACCACTGGGCTGTGCAACAAAACTCCGAGCATCTTGAATGTGTTTGAAGAATGGGACCGTGTCATGTTCCCTAACGCCCAGGCCAGCTCTGCTGATCCCGAGAAACAGCACTGCCCCCGCAAAAGTGCTGGATACCAGCGCGCCATGGAGGCCATGCGAGCCGAGGATCATGCACAGGAGCCCGATGCGCCCGTAGAGGATCAAGAGGAGACGGGTGGAGGAGGCGGCGGCGGCGGCGACGAGTATGAATCGGGATGAAAGACGGAAATGGCCTGATTGGGTTGCTGACATGTACACGTTTTGTCAGACATTTTAAATAAAACGCCGCAATGGATTTTTCTGTCCTGTACAACAACTTTTTTTTTCGACTTTTCGACCTTGTAAATATCGCGTAATGTGCACTGGAGAAACCTTGCAACCGATGACATGGGCCTGTCAATGCTGATAGGGCCAAAAAAGCTGGGTATGTATTCAACGTGATTTCTTTTTGTATCATATCTACTTTGACGGAGTGGTTATATACTACGTTCCTTTTTATAGCGTTTCTGAGACGTCAGTCGTTCGACTCCCAATTCAACCATTAATTACTTTACAGTCTAACATACAATACAAAAGTACTAACAGTTCACTACCTTGAAACTGAAGGTCGTTGGAATCGTAACACCCCAACAAGACCTTCAGTGTTACTTTTTGACCTTCCTGGGGACTACCTGATCAGCCACCGTCAGGCTGGTCAGGTCCGTCAGGCTGATCAGGTCCGTCAGGGCTGACTGGGACCGATAATGCATTTCTGACCCATATTGGCCCATGGAAAACCTGACGGGCTGAAGCAACCTGATATCCCCATATCAAACCATATAATGTAAATCGCTTTTTTCCGACAGTGACATGTGCTACGAGGCTCTAATACCGCTTGTACGCATCCCATTCAGCAGATCTTCTCCAGTTACTCATTTGCTCACGATTCCTCTCTAGGTCTACGCAACACCAATCAACTTGGGTGGCCTGGGGCTCAAGTAAAATTTCATTTCCAACAGCTACTTTTATTCATGCATGCTCACAATCGTCCTCGTTCGCAGGCCCTACGACATCGGGCTCATAATGGGATTGTGCGGGATCAGCAATGCCTTTGTGCAGATCTTTCTTGGAGGGCGGATCATCCGCTACGTCGGCCCGCGGCGCATCTTCATCGGCGCCTTCTGTGCGCTCGTCCTCGCGTTCATGGCGTACCCGCTCCTCAGCGTGCTCGCGAAGCGCGCGGGACGCATCGACGGTTGGGTGGTTGGGGTGCTCGTCTGCCAGCTTAGCTGCTCGTTCATGATTTATTTGCGTTTGGTATGTCTGCCTCCCTGCCCAATATACGAAAGACCCGCCTGAGAAAGCTAAACATGTATTTTGCGAACCGCAGCGTCAGCAATGATCTTCGTCATGGACGCCGCCCCCAACCGGGCGAGCATCGGGAGCGTGAACGGGCTGGCGCAGATGGTGGGGCCGACGCTGCGCGCTGTCGCGCCGACCTTCGCATCCTCGCTGTTCTCGCTGTCGGTGCAGAATAACCTCGCGGGCGGGTATATGGTGTACATCGTCCTGGTGGGTGTGACGCTCGGGGTGGTGCGGTGCGCGATGCTGCTGCCGCGGCGGCTGCGGGCTGAGGTGAAGGATGGAGCCTAGTTGGAGAGGTTGGATGGTGCGTAGTTGGAGGGGAATATGGGGTACGTCGGAAGGGAAATATGGGGTATATTCGGAGAGGATAGATGGGGCATAGAATGGAATGGGTAGGACACGATTTGGGTGTTGGCCATGAATGTTGCAACTACTTGCCCGATGTACGGCCATAGATATTAGATACGCGGCACGATAGAGATGAGAAACCGTTATAGATGATGAGGGAAAACTATGGACTAATGACAAGACAATAGGGGAAATTGAACAAGGGAACTTACCTTGATTGCTTTTGGGGTAATAAGTGCTGGTTGTGCCACCGACTTTTGAGAACGCCCTCTAATGCCAGATAAACGACATATGCAGAATGCACACTCTTCTGATTCGGCTTCACGTAGAGGAATGGCGTAAAAACCAAATTCAAACATGAGCACTTTTTCTTATGTAGTTCAGAAATGAACCACATAACCTTTGTGTCGCTTCACGCCGCTTGCCAATATTCCAACATCATGTGATTCAGGTTCTATTGACAGTGCCTTTGTAACTCATTCATTTGATCCGAGCTAGTCGCTGGCTCAGTCGACGTCGCTGCATACGGCTGTCCACGATGTGGTATTCAAATTGCATCGTCCCGTCCTGTTGACCCTTGTAAATCGGCTTCATTCGATAAACATCGCCGTCAACACGAACGGTCAAGGGCGACGGCAAAACACGACCTAAAACTCTGCACCACAAGCGTTGGCGTCTTTGTTCTGGGCCATTGACGCGGTCCAGGCCTGCTCCAGTGTGTTTTCTGCCGGCAGGACGGATAGTCATGCTACTGAGAGTAGGAATGGAGCCCGCGGTTCTCAGGAGGAGGGTCCTAGGAATTGATTACCCATGTCGGAAAAAAGCGATTTACATTATATGGTTTGATATGGGGATATCAGGTTGCTTCAGCCCGTCGGTTTTCATGGGCCAATATGGGTCAGAATGCATTATCGGTCCCAGTCAGCCCTGACGGACCCTGATCAGCCTGACGGACCTGACCAGCCTGACGGTGGCTGATCAGGTAGTCCCAGGAAGGTCAAAAAAGTAACACTGAAGGTCTTGTTGGGGTGTTACGATTCCAACGACCTTCAGTTTCAAGGTAGTGAACTGTTAGTACTTTTGTATTGTATGTTAGACTGTAAAGTAATTAATGGTTGAATTGGGAGTCGAACCGACTGACGTCTCAGAAACGCTATAAAAACAAACGTAGTATTAACCACTCCCGTCAAAGTAGATATGATACAAAAAGAAATCACGTTGAATACATACCCAGCTTTTTTGGCCCTATCAGCATTGACAGGCCCATGTCATCGGTTGCAAGGTTTCTCCAGTGCACATTACGCGATATTTACAAGGTCGAAAAGTCGAAAAAAAAGTTGTTGTACAGGACAGAAAAATCCATTGCAGCGTTTTATTTAAAATGTCTGACAAAACGTGTACATGTCAGCAACCCAATCAGGCCATTTCCGTCTTTCATCCCGATTCATACTCGTCGCCGCCGCCGCCGCCTCCTCCACCCGTCTCCTCTTGATCCTCTACGGGCGCATCGGGCTCCTGTGCATGATCCTCGGCTCGCATGGCCTCCATGGCGCGCTGGTATCCGGCACTTTTGCGGGGGGCAGTGCTGTTTCTCGGGATCAGCAGAGCTGGCCTGGGCGTTAGGGAACATGACACGGTCCCATTCTTCAAACACACTTGGGGGTGAGGCCGTGGCTTTGCCCGGCAGAACTTCGTACTTATGTTCTTATTACCTAGTTCCTCAGAACCATGTGTGTGAGTGAAATAAATGAATAACCAGTCTAACAATGGCTTTCAACAGGGAATTCACACCCTTTTACTGGTCGTTCTCAGTGTTATTAAGGGGGGTGTTGACTTTATATCACAGCATTGACTACTTTGTTTGTAAAAATGAAGACTGAATTGGGAAGCGGTTTTGAACAACTACTAATCAGCAAATTGACAAGTCCTTTCACGAGACCTTTTCACACCTTTTCTGTCTTTCACCTTTTTAAAACTCTTTTTGTGTAAGGGCAACCTCAAGGCCCGAGTATACTCAAGAGTCCTGACGAGGGGGATCCAAAGATAAATATCACAGAGTAGCTACAGATACAAATGGACAGACCTGACGAGGGGGATCCGAAGAGAAGAAAGACTAAGGATCACCCACGTCAGATCCCGGTATATAAGTAACTACGGACGGGGGGCATGTGATAGCAACCGGAGTGATCGGCAGAGGTCCCGGGCGGAATCACAGGCCATGTGATATCGGGAGGAGCCGGAACGGGTCGGAACGGGACCGGAAGGTCCGGATGCGGGAGCGGAAGGGCCGGAAATAGGGGTTCCCCTGACATCACCCCCCCCTTGGAATGCGGCGCCTCGACGCATAGAACGGATACGGAGGGCCGGGTCCCGGAAGGGGAGCGAGTCGAAAGCGGCGGAGGCGATGGAGCGAGGGGCAGCAGGGTATCTCCGGTAGTAGTCGGCGACGAGTTCCGGGGCGAAAAGGTCGGAATGCTTAACCCATTTATCATGTGAGTTATCATATCCTTTAAACCGACAATAATACCAGAGTCCGCCATAGCGTATCTTGGCTTCCAGGATTTCCTGTACTTCCCACTCCGGCGCGGCGTCCGGAGGGGCCTCTTCGTCGATGACCGGAGGAGGCTCGTCGTAGCCGGGGCGGCCTTCAAAGGGGTCCTCTTCCGCGAGCTGAAGCTTCACGACCGGAAAGACCGGGTGGAGGCCGGAGAGACGGGGGGGGAGCGCAAGCTTATACGCACCTCGGCCGACGACTTGGACGACCTTAAAGGGGCCCAGCCGTCGGTGAGAGAGCTTGACCGAGGGCGGGTCGTTTGGATGTCCGAGGCATCAACCCAGACACGATCTCCGACCTTGATGTCCGGAGCCGGAGTGCAACCGACGATCATAGTACCCGCTTGAACTCCTCCTTCGCCTTCACCAGAGCTGCGCGGGCCTCGGAGACTCCGGATGCGATCCGGTCTCGGAACTCATTTACCGACTCAACCTTCGAACGCAAGCCGTTCGGCTCGAAACCCATCCGGGGAGCCGTCCAGTGTCCGTCATGAACGGGACCTGTTGCGTAGAAGAGTGAATGTGGTTGTTGTAGGCAAATTCCGCTGCCGGAAGGAGCTCGTCCCAGTCATCCTGCTTGTAATTAGTGAAAGCCGGATGAACTGCTCATCTCCTGGTTTACCCCGCTCCGTCTGCCATCGGTTTGCGGGTGGTACGCCGTGGAGGTCGCGGGTTGATCCGATGAGGCGCCAGAGCTCGGTGGTGAACTCTGCTCTACTAACTGAGGGCCCCGGTCGGAGATGTACTTCTCTGGAGTTCCGTGGTGGCGCCAGACGTTCCGGTAAAAGAGCCGGGCCGCACCGACAGCGTCGATCTGGGTGTGGCACTCGATGAAGTGGGCTCACTTACCGAGGACGTTGACTACAACCATGATCGCATTGTAGCCGTGCGCTTCCGGAAGTTCGACGACGAAGTCCACCGACACGGCACTCCAGCGCTCCTCCGGAATCTCCGTCGGGTGCAACTCCCCGACCGGAAGCTTCCGGAGCGCCTTGGTCCGGAGACACAAGTCGCAGGTCGCTACATACCGGCCAACGTGACGGGACAGCTGGGGCCACCAGTAGTTCCGGGAAATGAGCTCCAACGTTTTGAAACGGCCGGCATGCCCAGCAATGCGGGTGTCGTGGTGCTGCTCCAAGATCCGACGACGAAGGTCCTTGTTCCGGGGAACAACGATTCTTGCCACGGAAATAGAGCAGACCGGACTCGACATGCCACTCGGAGGACCGGGAGGACCGGGCGCCACGAACCTTCAAAAGTTCCCGGGCCGCGAGAGCGACGGGGTCCTCGAGGTCAGGCTCGCCGGCGAGGGCATCGCGGATCTCGCGGAGGATCGGGACTTCCAGTCCGGAGACTATAACACCCTCTAGCGTGCGGATATGGAACAGCTGTGGGGTCAGGAGCGTCACATCCTGGTTGTCCGAAGCCGCTCCATGGTCAGCGCATCGGGACAGGGCGTCCGCGCGGCCCATAAGGCGTCCGGGTTTGTGGTGAAGCGAGAAGTCGAACTGGGACAGGTACAGGGACCACCGGGCTGCCTCCGGTTGAGGTTCTGCGCCTTCCGGAAGTACTCCAAGTTCTTGTGGTCCGTCCAGATCTCGACCGGATGCTGAGAGCCCTCGAGGAAGTGCCGCCACTCCTCGAGCGCCCGGATGATCGCCAGCATCTCCTTGTCGTGGATCTCGTAGTTGCGCTGGACCGGACTCAAGCTCTTGGAGAGAAGGCAACCGGATGCACTTCCCGTCGACACCCTCCTGAGAGAGGACAGCTCCGGACACGAAGTCGGAACTGTCCGCCTCAACCCGGTACATCCGGGACTCGTCTGGACCGGCTCGGTGACCACTGCGTCCTTCAAGGCTTGGAACGCAGCGGCCTCCTTGTCGGTCCAGACACACGCCTGGCCCTTCTTGGTGAGGTCGAAGAGAGGGCGGGCGATGTCGGAAAAGTCGCGGATGAACCGCTGGTAGAAGTTCGTGAAGCCGAGGAACTGCTGCACGTCCTTCTTGTTTTCCGGCGCCGGCCAAGCGGAAACTCCAGCGACCTTGACCGGATCCATCTCCACATGATCGTGAGAGATGATCACGCCGAGGTATTCGATCGAGGACTTCTCGAACTCGCACTTCTCCGGTCGCAAGTAGAGCTTATGCTCCCGGAGACGTCGGAGGACCTCCCGGACGATCTCCCGGTGCTTCCGGAGGTCCGAGTGCGCGATGAGGATGTCGTCGAGGCACACCATGACGTCGCCAGACAAGATGAGATCTTGGAAGATGTCGTTCATCATTGTCTGGAAGGTCGCCGGGGAGTTGGTAAGGCCGAAGTACATCACCAATGGCTCAAAGAGCCCCCGGTTGGTACGGAATGCGGCCTTCCACTCGTCACCCTCCCGGATGCGGACGTTGTTAAAGCCCCACCGGACGTCGAGTTTCGTAAAGAACCGGGCTCCTTTCAAACGATTGATGAGATCGTTGATCAGAGGCAGGGGGTACCGGTTCTTTACGGTCATCGCGTTGAGCGCCCGGTAGTCCTGGACGAACCGGAGGCCTCCATCCTTCTTTTTGACGAAGAAGACCGGAGAGGCCATCGGGGATTTCGACAGCCGGATCCGTCTGGTAGACAAGCCCTCCTCGATGAACGCGTCGAGTTTGCGTTGCTCGAGGGGCGAGATCGGGTAGACCTTGCAGTTGGCGGGCTTCGAGTCCGGAACGAGTTCGATGGCGTGGCCCCAGGTTCGGCTCTCAGGGAGCGAGTCGAAGGACTCCCGGTTGAAGACGGCCTCAAAATCACGTTTTTGGCATACGCCTCGGCCTGTCGTTGCGAAACGGTGCTGGTCGCGCGGATATCCTCCGGAGGCGAGAACCGGGTGTACAGGATCCGGTCACCGTCCTCGAGCGGATCGTCCTCGTCATCGGAATCGTCGGAATCATCCGGAGAGAGTTCCGGCAACTCCTCATCGAAGTCGAAGTCATCGTCGTCCTCGCCGCTCCGGTCATCCACGTCGATAGCGCAGATGTCCACGCTGGGCTGGGACCGGATGGACCGGAGGATCTGGGCGACGGCCTTCGCATGTCGGCGTTCGGCCCGGGCTTCGTCCGTGCAGGTGTTTGCAACCGGACGGGCATCGGCTCCTCTTGACCTCCTGGGTGTCCCAGTTGATCTCCGGGTTGTGCTTCCGGAGCCAGGAGTAGCCAAGGATGAGCTTCTGCTTACCTAAGCGCGTGACGGCGAGTTGCACGCGCTCGGTGTGGCCCTTATAGTGTAATACCACGTCCGCGACGGCCCGGATGGAGCCAGCCTCGTTCGGGTACCGTCGACGTTGAAGACCGGGATTGGCTGCGAGAGCTGCCAGATCGGAAAGGAGGTGGACCGGACGTACTCGGAGTCGATGAACTCGGAGGTGGCTCCGCAGTCGACAAGGCCTTTGAGCGAGAGCTTGGCGGCGTTGTCAGCAGACTCAATCTCCAGAGGGAGGTGGAGGGAGTTGGCGCTCGGAGCGGCGGCAATCGTATACCGTTTCGGAAGCTTGCGTTCCCAAGACGGCCTACGAGGCGGCCGGGTTTTCAGAAGGACCGGAGCGGCCGGAGTACCGCTCGGATCAGGGGATGCGTCTATCGTTTCGGGGGATGCAAGAGATATATTGTCAGACTCGTTACATAGAACAGCGAAACGATTAGGGGACGCGAACGAGGGCGCACCGCTCACTCGTCGCGGAGGGGAAAATCCTCCGGTTCCGAAATGACCGGACGGTCCGCGACAGCCTGCGCGGACGCTACCTTGGCAAGGAGCTCCTCCAGCATCTCGCCTCCCAGCTGCCGGATCACTTCGTCGAGCAGGTCAGTCGACCGGATGTCGACCGGAACGGTGCAGTCCTTCGCGAAGTGGTTCGGATCGCCGCAGCGGAAGCAGCCACGGCGAGGGGCATTGCGGGCGCGGGTGCGGTCCACGTCCATAGGGACCGGAGGTGGAAGCACCGGCACGGCAGCCCTCGGCTGGGGGTCGAGACCACGGCGGGGGGCGACGGGAATCACCCGGGCGCGACCCGTCGCGGTTGCATGGCACATCGGAAGGGCGGCTTCCAAAGCGCGGAGCTTGGCCTCGTACTGGCGGTAGGCACGAAGCCTCCAGGCGGGGTAGTCGCGGATGTCCGGAGGGTCGGAAGATCCGGTTATCGCGGTGTTGATCGCCGGATCGAGGCCCGTCCGGTACTTCGTGACCTTGACGAGGGGGTCTTCGAAGCCGGCAAGGTCGACGAGGTCCTCGAAGTCGTCCGTGTATTGGAAGACGTCCCGGGAGCCCATGTGGTACGAGCGTCCCTCGAGCTTGTTCAGCGCATGGTCCTGTTCGTTCTCCTCGACGAACCGGAGCCGGAACTCCCGGAGGAATGCGTCCCAGCTCGTGAGGAGGAACGGGGTCTTGTTGGACTGACGCTCGGCCCAACGCTGTGCGGAACCAGTGGCCATAAAAGACATGGCGTACCGGACGACCTTCTCCTCGGAGGGTTCCCCGTTCTCCGTGAACGCCTCCGGAAGCAACCGGGCGTAGGACCGGACCTGGTGAAGGAAGGCCCGGCCGTTCCTGCGGTCACCGTCAAAGACAATCGGGGGGTTCGGCCGGAGGAACGATTTCGCTCCAGGAGCAACATTTTTAAATAACCCTGGACCCGGGTCCGGAGCCGGGTCGGCAAGGGACGGGGCAGGCGAAGCAGCAGTGGGGTGTTGGTTTTGGACAAGTTTTGCAAGCGACGTGATGCTCGCTTCGATCCGGTCCAACCGGGCGGCGGCTTCCGCGGACGCGTCGGACATGGAGGGATCTAGACGAGGGGAGGAGGGGACAAGATTCAGGTTCGGGGAGACCGGAGCACTTTCGAGTCGTCCGAGTCTGCTAAACCGTAACCCGCAATCTTGGCCGGTTAATCCCTTAGAGTCTTTCTTCTGCTGTAAGGGCAACCTCAAGGCCCGAGTATACTCAAGAGTCCTGGGGATCCGAAGATAAATATCACAGAGTAGCTACAGATACAAATGGACAGACCTGACGAGGGGGATCCGAAGAGAAGAAAGACTAAGGATCACCCGCGTCAGATCCCGGTATATAAGTAACTACGGACGGGGGGCATGTGATAGCAACCGAGTGATTGGCAGAGGTCCCGGGCGGAATCACAGGCCATGTGATATCGGGAGGAGCCGGAACGGGCGGAACGGGACCGGAAGGTCCGGATGCGAGAGCGGAAGGGGCGGAAATAGGGGTTCCCCTGACATTTTGCTGACTTTTCGCAACCCCTTTTCGTCCTCAAACACCTTTTCATCCTTTTAT